>JAJIYU010015198.1:0-12799 GCA_030144865.1 Tinospora cordifolia
AGAAAGAGATACAGAAACAGAGAGAAATAGATACATAAAAGAGGAGAAATACTTGTGTGAAGAAGCAGAAGATCAACCGGCGAAGAGTTCTTGTTTGCGAGACTTCTACCGAACGAAGAGTTCAAGAGTGAAGATGAGACATAACAAATGAAGAGTTCAATAGTTCATGCAGTTTGGTAGCTGATGGGAAAAGATGTGAGAAGGAAGAAGACGTGAGCAGTTAACTGAAGATTTTTTGGGTATTTTTAAAATATATATGTTATTTTCGAAAGTTGCGAAATCACTACCTGCATAAGTGGTAAATCACTTATTTTAAAAAAGCAAAAAAAATTTGCTTATCATTTAAGAGGTTTTTTCTTAATTTAAAAAAAAGACTTATATAAAATAAGACTTAAAAATATTGTTAACAAACACACTATTTCTTAAAAAGCATTGTTTTAATAAGTCTTATTGATATAAGAGGATCTAACTAGAGTAAACAAACACTACCTGAATATTTTATTGCATCTTATTTCTTTAAGTGGATTTTATTTAGGAGTGTTTATCAACGCAATTAACCGATCGAACCAACCGAGTTCAATCTTTTAAGTTAGTTTAAGTTGCATTTTAAAGTCTATTTAGGTTGAATGAGGTCCGAAAACGTTCAATCCAATTCAAATAATTGGGTCGTGGGTTTAATACCCACAATCCGAAAACTCGACCCAAACTAAAATTCGCCCTACTTTCACAAAGGCCAGAGTCGCAGTCTCGCACACCCTTTCGGTTTCTGTCTTGCCAATGCTTCTTCTTCTTCTTATTTGCGTTGGTCATTCGCGACTCGCAATAACACAATCGCACCAGCTCGCAGAGCAGGGCAGCAGCTCGCGGGGCATGTCACAGGTTTTACCGCCAAGAGTCCTGCCACTACTTCTCTCCTCACAACTTCTTCTCTCGTCGTAGCTTCTTCTTCTTCTTCGTGTTGGTCATTCACAACTCGCAATAACACAGTCGAAGCAGCTCGTAGCGCCTATCAGCAGCTTGCGGAGCAGGTCACAGGTTTAAACTATCAGAAGCTCCTAAAAGATTTAAAGGTCGCACTGCACTAAAATTCTTCTTAGAAGCGCCTAAAAGAAAAAAAAACAAAAAAGGAATGAACATGGTGAGTTCTAGCGTTGCTATGGAGTCGATGGAATTGAAGGTTGGAGAGCTGTTGAAGGAGGTTCGGGTCGACTACGAAGCCATTGCTCTAACCAAGTTTATTGACGACGCTGTTTCCGCCGTCAGAGAATCCATCGAAAAAATCCCCCAAGATTTAAAGGTCTCTTTTTTCCTCAAGAATTCATCTTTCTTTCACTCTTGAAATTCTCGTCCGTTTTCATGTTTGGTTAATTTGCAGGTTGGAGCGGAGGAAGCTCCAGGTTTTATCAAAGACATTGGCGCGGACAAAGTAGATTTCACTTTCAAGAAGCCGGAATCTATCAAAATTGCCGGTAGTTATGTAACACAGGCCATCGCTAAGCCCGATGCTGGTGTTGATCTTTTTCTACGCTTGCCCAAGGTAGCACTTGCACAATGAATGAAAATTTTGGTATTACTGCTTGTTGATGAAACTAGTTTTCTCATTGTTATGAGTTGTTTATACAGGAGTGCTTCCATGAGAAGGACTTCCTGAATCATCGGTATCATGGCAAGAGATGTATTTACTTATGTGTAATCAAGAGATATCTCGAGCTTTCCTCTCTTATTAGAAAGATCGAATGGTCGACCTTCCAAAATGAGGCCCGGAAACCAATTCTTGTAGTATATCCAGGTGTGGCACTTTAGACGTCTAAGTTGTTGAATTTACCACATGTTTTGCTTTCTGAATTAATGATTTATTATATAAGTTTTTTATTAATAGTTCAGGAGTTTGTAGAGCTGCCAGAGTTCTTTATAAGGATAATTCCGACGGTTGCTTCCTTATTCAATGTTTCAAAGTTGAACTTGTCTAGGAACAACGTACGAGCACCAAATCTTGGTAATTCGTTTTTTGTTTTGGTCACTGCTCATAAGTTCACATATGGTCTCTCTTGAGCTGCACAACTTTGTTTTCTTAACATTTTTATCTTGTTTCTTGGATTTGGCTAGCCGGAAAAAATGCTCAAGCCACACCGCATTACAACAGCAGCATCTTGGAAGATATGTTCATGGAGGAGAATGATGATTTTGTTCGGAAAACCTTTACTGGATGGAAGGAATTAGGGCATGCTTTAATTCTAATGAAAGTATGCTTCTTGGTCCATTATGATTTTTCGCTTATGAGCTTATCAGTTCCTCTGATTGTGTTATTTAATGTGCAAATTGTGCTCTTATTTTAAAATACAGGTTTGGGCTCGACGAAGAAGTGGTATTTATGCTTATGATTGCTTAAATGGATTTTTAATCTCCATTATCATGGCATACCTAGCAACTGAATCGAGTGGGAATCGCATTAACAGGTCAATGAAGGCCATGCAAATTTTTCGTGTGACATTGGATTTCATTGGTATGTCTGTAGTTCCTCATGTTTCTGTCATAATTGAGCCATCATCTTGGTTTAACAAATTGTATTGGTTCCTCACCTTTTCTTTTTTCCATTGGAGTTTCCATTAATTTTAATTACTAAATTTAAATTAAGTAGTGTATCTGGATACTTTTTGTAACACATGATATGTTTGTTGGAACTAGCAAATTCTTATTTGAATATCAATTGAGGTTTCAATGAGAAAAATGATCAGACTGAAAAGCTTCCTGCTCTCGAGAACAAGCCTTTGTTGGTTTGTCTGTTTGTTTTATAATTTTTCTGCTCCATTATTTGTGGCTTTGTGTTCTTTTGTCCCAGTACAGATATTTTTAAAATCTTGGTTCTGTGCCAGTTAGTTACTAGTCTTGCACCCATTTGCTTAATTGCTTTCTTATCTGTGTTTGTGTTGAATTTGGTTATCTTGAATAGTCCAACTGGATGCAGGCATTTTCTATTAACTTCTAATAGAATATGATGACTAATTGGAAGAAAAAACCCGATGGTGATTCTTTAATAATCATCTGTACGTGAAACAGTTGCATTATATTTTCAGGTGTAAATTATCAGTATATATGGCTGCACAGAAAGATTGAGAAGGATGATCCAGTTTAAGGTTTTAAAACTTGTGAGCTTTTGTAGGTGGGACATTTTATCTGAGGGCGTGAGGAGGCAGTGGCAGGACCATGCCACATTTTTATAGTTCAGGAAAAAATGTGAAAAAAATGAATAAATATGAAAATACAAGCAAATTATGATCTATTTTTTATATACATGACCTTGCACTACAATGTTAATCAATGAGCTGGACATATTAATTTGTCAGATGTCAGTATATAATATATTGATAGACATAAACAGTAAATTATGCAGGTATGTAAACTGCACAGTAGAATTGTTAAATCCTTAAAGAAAAAATAGACATGGTAACAACTGCTAATAATACTTCAAACTTTGTATTAGTTGTTAGTTATATATTAATGCGATTTTAGTTAAAAAAAAGTGCAATAGAACAAGTTAACAATATAAGAAGACTCAATATATCAAGACATCATAAATAATTAAACAGTATGATTCATTAATTCAATGTTTTTTGTTATGACCAATATTGGGGGAGGGGTAGGAGAAGAAAGAAACATGGACAATGCTAAAGGAAAAGAAAGAAAGAAAAAAAAAAGACAGGTTGAACAACCAAAAAAGGTAGGGATCTTTATTGATTTGTACCTTTGAGGCTTTGATCTTTCCCAATATGATACAACATCCATAGCTGAGCACTTGTGTTTCCTTACTTGGAGTGTAGAAGAGCAATTGCAATCTGCAAAGTAAGTGAATGCCTAAATTGTTTCAGAAAATTGATTGGCTCTATCATTTTTTTTATCTTTATATTTCAAATAGTATATATATATATATATATATTGATAAATCTTCCTGGATTTTGTAATGTCACTTCTTTGTAATCTCATTTGGTATTCTGCTTTTGCCATTCCATTGCACTAGCATCACAGAAGACACTAAGTTTTTGTGGTTTTTTACAGCCACTTCAAAATTATGGGATAAGGGCCTTTTGCTTCAGTCTCATGTTCAGTGCAGTGTGAACAAGGAGGTTTGCATCTCATTTGACTGATAAAAAAATGTGTCCTGTGTTTCTGGCTGATAAAATATTCTTGAACTGTGTATAGCTGCTTCTATGCTAAGATTGTGTTCCTTGCCAATTATGATTTTTTTTTTTTGGTTGGGATGTTTCTATGCTGTGATTGCAGGACAGGAAGCAGTACCTTCAGTTATTCCCTGTAGTTTTAGTCGATTCATCCTCCCATTTCAATGTGGCATTCAGAATTACAAAGAGTGGTTTCCTGGAGGTAGTCCACCAATTTCAGCTTTTTGTGATATTGAAACAGATATCATTCAATCTCATGCTTTAGATTTTGCGACTTCATTCATTTAATACAATATCTGTTATTTAATATACTCAAATTGCAGCTTCGTGATAAAGCCGCTTTGATGCTTAATTCCATGAACAAAAGTCTAGATGGTGGATTCGAAATGGCTTTCATGACCAAGGTTGACTATCCTGCGACGTACGACTACTGTATAAGGTATGCTTTTGCGTGTGTTATGTTATCCAGCATAGAGTTTAAAAAAATGTGGCAATTCATTCTATTTCTGCAGAGTTTGGTTATTCCCATTTCCATTTTTTTTATTTTGGGTTTTTTGGGTGAGGTAAATGGTGGGATTTGTACTGCTGACTCAGAGGCTTGCATTACACCTTGCCAGATTTTGCCAAATTGTGTCTTTTCTTTTTGGGTGCATTGGTTACCACTTTGATGGAGATTCTATTGGCCATTTCCTTGTAATGATGTCAAAACTTTAAAACATTTATTTATGTTGCCTTTGTTATATAAAGGCATTGATGATTCTATTTTCTAGACCGTGAAGTTGGAGCTATACTGCTCTTAAGTCTTCCTATTTTATTGCTTTTTTTTTCAGGATTAATTTGGAAGGAAGCAGTGAAATTTATACCTCTGGATTTTGCTTGGACAAAGAATTTTGGAGGACATTTGAGGACAAGGTTCAAAGTCTTTTGGAACAGGGACTGAGTGATCGGGCAAAATTTATTCGTGTTACTTGGAGAAACAATTCTGCTGAATGGGATATCAAAGAGGTATAATGAACACTTGTAATAAATATATATATATGTATGTATGTATGTATCATATATATATGTATGTATGTATGTATAATTGTTTTTTTTTTATTTTTATTTTTTAATCATCTGATCAACTCAACTCAGTCGGCTAACTCATATTAGGATGCTCATGGTCTAGGGTTTAATAAAACTTGTTAGAGACCCTTTGCTTGTTGGGGTATTAGCCAGCTCTTGTGAGAAGAGTTTCCGAATGGTGGACATTGGACCAAATGCTGAGAACAAAGGAGAGGTATACCTTGAGGTTCATAACTTACAAGATTGCATTGCGTAGTTCTATTTTTCTATTTTCGCTGCTTTTAGGTAGTGACTTAGTTGGGAATTCATACTGTTGACATTCCTATGCTTTAGGTTTTGAAGTTTAGAAGGTTTTGGGGGGAAAAGGCTGAGCTTCGGAGATTTAAAGATGGAATTATTGCTGAAAGCACAGGTATAACTCATTGACCTCTACTGCACTGATAATTAGTTTCCTTGGCAAGGTAACTAATTTACTGTAAATTCATGTTGATTCTAAACAGTGTGGGACTGCGAACAATGGGAAAGACATCTCATTATGAAGAGAATTATGGAGTACGTTCTTTTACGACATCTCTCTATATCAAAGGAGAATTTGGTGGTTGTTGCAGATCAACTTGATTACTGCCTTCTCAATGGTGATAGAGGTAACTCCTGTCAATGTCTTCTTGCTAATAGTTGATAGCATCTCCATTCTTCATTTCCTCTATGGGATAACTCTGCTTTAAAAACTGCATTTGTATTTTTTTTTCTTTAGATCCAATGTCATCTTGTGGAACTTTGCTTGGGGCATTTGAAGTGCTATCAAAACGTCTGCGTCATCTGGAAGACATTCCTTTAAGGGTTTCTAGTGTACAGCCGCTAGATTCAGGTAAGTCCAAGGTTTATTATTGTGATTAATGGTTGACCAATCAGTTGTATTCATTGTTATGGTAAGTTAGTCTTTGCTACTTTGCTTTCAATTCCTTAACTTAAAATGCTTGATGGACTTCAAAATTATTTTTAATCAAGGTTACCAGAATTAAATTATTACTCCTACATTTCATGATATGGTTTAATTGAAGTTAAGTTGAATCTTTACATGAATCCTAATGCATGTAAATCTTAAGGAAACCTTCTAATGTGGGCAAATCTTCTTATACTGTGAAATCTTGTGGCTCACAATAATTTAAGACTAAAAGTGGAAACTGAAAGTATGTGTATTGGCATCATATATTTAAAATACCATGATTTGCTCTGTATTTAAGCTCTTATTTTGTTTTGCCAATTTAAAAATTTCATTATGAAGTTGAATTGTAAGGCAGAGTTCTCGCAGCTGACCCCAAGTACTTCAGAAATAGTTTTCATGTTGAATCTTTTATCTCTTTTCAGTCTTTTAATTTTCTTTTATCCTACTTTCATGTTCATTAGGAAACTTTCAAGAGCTGTTTAGAAGATGATATAGATAATATTTGCAAAAAATTAATTTTTTTTTTGGCGTTTTGATTCTGTGCTACCAGCCTTCAGGTTGACATCTGTTTTCCCTCCTCAACCTCATCCTCTTGCTAATGAAAAAAGTCTAGGCCATAAGTCTCAGAAGCTCTTGTCAACTTGTATTCGTCCTCTGGAAGTTATGATTCAGGCAGGACAGCTGATGGTTTATTCTATTTTCACATGTATTATTATTATTATTATTATTATTATTATTATTATTGTCATTATTATTATTATTATTATTATTATTATTATTATTATTATTTTGTATCAGATGTGAACATTGCTTCCTTGTTTTTGTGTAGTTGGAGGGTTCTGGGAACTGGCCTGTGGATGATGTAGCAGTCCAGAAGACTAAATCTGCTTTCCTTCTGAAAATTGGAGAAAGGTGGGTCAACCTTAGTTCGTTTAATTCTACGGGAATGGTTCAATCCATGTTATGAGGTTTGCTATGTATTATGATGGCCTTTTTGATGTGAAAAAAAAGCTTCAGGTTAAAATTCTGAAGAAATCAGATAAAATCCATATATAAATTGTAACCATTGGACTAATTTCAAGCTTTGGACTTTTCAGTCTGCAAAACACAATTATAAGGGTCCTCTCCTTTTTCAAAATTTTCCCCTTATACTTTTCGTTTCTTCAAATACATCTAGAAGCCAGCCTATTTTTGTGATATGATGACCACGCATCAATCAAAAGCCTTGAGATTTACAATAGCCCCAACTTTGTCATGCTATTCCCACAGATTTTTAGCCATAATTGACACCTCACATACACTTTCATTTATTCATGTAACCCTGATTTCTTCATAAATTTTGAATTTGATGACCATGATGCTATTTTTGCAGTCTCCAGAATAGTTGGGGTATGACATGTTCTGCCACTGAGGCTGAGGTGGATGTCTTTATGTCTGGATATGCATTTCGGCTTAGGATTTTGCATGACCGAGGCTTGAACTTGTCCAAAAGACAATGTGAGATTATATTTATGGTTTAATTCTATTGCATTTTCTCTTGATAATGTCATACTCACTGGATGCTTTTGCACGTAGATGGTGATGATCAAATGAAACAACTTTTTTCTGGAGACAAGGAACTTTATGTCCGTAGCCAGCATTCTAGCATGATTAATGGTTTGCAGGGCATTTTCCCCATTTATGGGCCTGTTGTCCGGTGAGGAGGTGTTATTTTAGTATAGATTTAATTCTTTGAACAATCATGCAACTCATCTTTTATCTTCTCTCTCTCTAGGCTTGCAAAACGGTGGATTTCTTCGCATCTATTTTCTGCATTTCTTGCTGAGGAGGCAATTGAGTTATTGGTCGCTTATCTCTTTCTGAAGCCTCTACCGTTTGTTGCTCCTTGCTCACGAATCACTGGATTTTTAAGGTGAATTTTTTTTGATACTTTGAATGGAGAGCTTTTTTTCATCTTATCTTTCTATCGCTTTTGTTCTTTTTCTCAATGAGGTGTGTTGAGACTTCTTTTGGTAAACTATATTTTCGTCCTTATCTTTTGGCTTGGTAACATAATGAATTTAGAATCTGTTTTACTTGTTTAATTTTTCTTTTCAATATAAATACCTAGACCATGGGGTTCCCTTTGTTGCACTTTTGGGGAGGGAATAATAAACACTATCCTACCCCTACATTCTGGACTGTTTGTTCCTTGAGAACTATTTTTATGAGAAGCTTGTAATATCCAACATATTCATCAAGCATGAGTTAACAGTTTCTTTCATGTTCTTTCTTGCTTCTTTCATGTTTAACAAATTTAAAATGGAAAAAGAGGAAATAGTGGAAGTGTGACATTCTGGTTAGTGTCAGAAAGGCCTTCTTGTGGTAGCTAACTTTTAAATGTGTCAATGTACATGGCGAGCCAGTCCTTATATTTATTTGAAGACACCATCTTTAATTTTTTTCGATTTTTTTTTCATATTTTCTATTCGCATTATATTGAATAAGAATTTTCTAAATAATAGTCTTGCCATGCAACATTGTTTCTTTTTAGGTTTTAGTATTGGTTTTCTCTATTAGTCTTGGGCAGCATCACTTCTTCTGTTCTTTGTATCCAAAGTCCCAAAAAAATTAACTTTTAGATAGAATTATTCTTCATTGGACTGTGACAGAAAATGCTGTTTTGAAGATTGCATGAGAATTTAATCAGTATTTTTTAATACTTATTTGTTATTTATGATTTTCAAGGGATCGTTTTACTGCATTCTATTCTGACCTTGTTGCCTATAGGTTGCAGTCTTCTTGTATATGTATATATATATATATATATATATGCACATGTATATATTTTTTCTTTTTCTTTCAGTCTTTCTTTTCTTTTCTCTGGTCTTCCTTCTCAACTTTTTTCTATCTTGGGCTATATTCTTGTTATGATACATC
The DNA here is from genome assembly GCA_030144865.1 of Tinospora cordifolia. NCBI lineage: Eukaryota > Viridiplantae > Streptophyta > Magnoliopsida > Ranunculales > Menispermaceae > Tinospora > Tinospora cordifolia. The sequence continues at coordinate 9,106 of JAJIYU010015198.1, forward strand.
CTTATCCTACTCAAAGGAGGTCGGTAGAAGTATTTTGAGTCTTCCTGTATTTCTTATTATGTGCAATCAGTTTTGATGGGGGCACCAAAATTGGCAGGTTCCTGCGGTTATTATCAAACTATGATTGGACCTTTTCCCCTTTGATCATTGACATAAACAATGATTTGACTCCATCGGATGAAAGAGAGATCAATGTGAGATCTTGATTGATAATTTTGAATGATTGAAATCAGTTTTTTTTTTTCCTTTCTTTGTGATTCTTTGATCGATGGTTTTCCCAAGTACTAATTGCATTCTTTAATGTGATAGGAAAACTTTATGTCAACCCGAAATTCTTATGAAGAAAACAAACAGAAAATGGAGCCAGCAATGTTCTTGGCAACCGTTTATGACATAAGATCTGTAGCCTGGACCAAAGTCTCACCGAACACATCTGTAAGTAGTAACCTGATTTGATATTCCACTTGTCAATGATCTGTTGTCCGCACAGTTGCTTTGGTTCCTTTATGCATTTGCTATGCTGCTTTTGCCAATGTGTTGAAATTGCATGTTAAAAAGTTCCTATTTGTTGTAGTGCTGGTGTGAAAGGTAGGCTGTTTTTGATGATTGAAGAATGTAGAGGTACCCAATATTTGAAGCATTAGAAAGCCTAAAAATTCAATTGTTACTTCTTTCTGATAGTTAATTTATAGATAGAGGGAAACATAAATAGAATTTAATACCTAAAGTTGCAAGCTATGGTGCCTTGACTCAAAACTTGATATTGGAGAATCTGTCTTTCCAAAAATGATCTAAGATGAAGGAATTCTAGACAGGCTAATAGGCATTCTTTCCATTGTTTAAACAACTTGTTTCGAACAATGTTATTGGATTTTTGAAGATATTGGCATGGATAAAACTTCATTCTTAATGTTGTACTCTATGATGGATGGAGACAAAATGATATCAGGTGGGTTCAAAAAGATAGAAGGATTGCAATCGAGGAAAATGCTAGAGGGAAGGTTTTCAAGAGGGAAGATGTTCAAGGTGGTGCGCAAGATTGACGTGGCAACCTTACTATCAAAGATTAAGGTTTACGATACAACATACAAGAGAAAAACAGCTAAATAGATGGACAACTCGAGATGGGACTGGGTTACTTTACCTTGAAAACAAGAAAAACTGTTTTGACCGATTCTTGAGAATTTTGAAGATAAATGTTGCTAGACCAAAAGTAATGGTGATGCTAGGTGGGAATGACAACACAAGGTGGGAGATGATTAGAAAAGATTTATGGAACTCTCTTAACCTAAAAGGAGTGACTATGTCCCAATGCTCAAACACAATCACAAGAGTGAAAATATTGACAATGGTCATAACAAAGTTTATGGTGGTAGATCTTGGTGAATGAAGAAGGAAGGTATCATTCAACATAAAAAGGAAGGTATCATTCGATTTTTAGGATATCATCACTATTGAGGTTCTGTGCTGGAGGTGTTGCCATCCTTCAACAATGGGAGCTGTTGGCGTGACATTGCCCTTTTTAGAAATCATAGCAGACCCGTCTTCACCAAGTGTCAACAGGAAAGCTGAGCAAGTGTATTAGTCAAGGTAGGTCAATGACAAGGGCAAGTGCCCACAAGGTTACAAAAGGCTATGGTTCTTTGCATGGCAAGAAAAGTTGGTTTGGCATTGGATATGTGTCAAGATCTAGGTGGCGATAGGAATGGAAATGAAAATGCCATTTTGGAAGATCAAAAGGTGTAGAGGACTGCTAAACATGAACAAACTTGCTTCTGACTCATAAAACATTGCTTGGGCTCTCATTAGATCATAAAGCAATTCTACTAGATACCGATAAACTCAAATGGAGGCCTTCATCATTTAAATTTGAGAATGTATAGTTGACACAAATTTTGAGAAAGGTGGTAGGTTGGTGGAGTGAATATTTGGATTTGGGCAAGGACACAAGTTCATGATGAATCTCAAGGGCTTAAAGGAAACACAACTTTTGGGGTAATGAATATTAAGAGAGACAAAGATTGAAGGGATAATTTCAACACTAGACAAGAAGGAAAAATGGGGAATGGTCAGTGGAGGTGGACGCATTTAGGAAAATCTACAAATTGGAGTTGGAGGAGCTCTACCTAAGAGAGGATAGAATGATGTTATAGAAAGCAAAAATTAAATGGTTAAACGAAGGGATGCAAACATGCTCTCTTCTCTGCAATCTCTATGCAAAGTGATATGACAAGTTAAGGATCCCACTAAGAGGAGGTTTTTTGGGTGGCTAGTCGCCCATAGAAACTTCAACACCCATGATGTTTTTGCAAAAGATGCAATCCTAATTGGATCATATCCCCGCATTGTTGCCATATGTATGGCGGATGAGGAGAGTATTAGTTAAATTTTTATATAATGTTTAGTGGCTAAGGACATTTGGAGTTGGTGGTTCGTGTTTTTGAGAGGTTGGTATGGAAGGCTGTCAAGTTTGGAAGTCTTATCAATGTCACATGGACCATCCTCCCAAGCAACCCATGGTATAGGATTGATTGCATTCTATGTATCCGTATGGATAATTGGGCTAGAAAGGAACAATAGAGTGTTAATAAGAGGGGTGAGACAAAACAACCATAGGGAGAGCATTAAGATTAAAGTTGCATCCTGGGTGTAAAAATCTTGGTGGAATAAACCACTTTTGGATGGATGTTAACTTGGGCTCTTGTTTGTAATTTTCCCATACTTATAACAATAATATGATGGCTTGGCATTGTACTTAAGTATGATTTTATATCATTAGTATCAATGAAGTTGTTTCTTTTAAAAATAAATAAATTAATAAAGAGCTTGGGATTTTTTCACAAAATCTTGAATAAAAGAGGGGGGAGTCAACAACCTAAACTTTATTGAAGGGGAGTTTGGAGAATTTATCACAAGTGAAGATAGGGAAATAGAGCTCATAGTCAAATACTTCAAAAAGATATATAGGATGGTGAAATCCACTGGGGCATTGAGGGATTGGATTGGGGATGGATTTTAAATGAACGCAAGAATTTTCTAGAGCAATCATTTCAAGTGGAGGAGGTGAAGGAAGAGGTGTTGAGTTGCAAAGGGTCAATAGCTCCATGCCTTGATGGTTTCTCGATGATTTTTTTTTTTTCAGAAGGAAAGGAAGTGGCGTAGGAAGATGTTATGGTGTTACAACACTTCTATCAAAACGGAGTGATAAACAACTCAGTAAATGAAACATACTTATGCCTTATCCTCAAGAAAGAAGATTTGTAGTGCTTGAAAGATTTTCGACCAATAAGCTTGGTAACAAGTCCTTACAAAATCATCTCCAAGGTGTTGTGATAAGACTTTTGATGGTGTAGCATGACCATGTGCTTGAATCACAATTGGCATTTGTGGAGGGGAGACATACTAGATGTAGTTTTTATAGCAAATAAACTATAGAGGAATATTGAGTCATAGGTAATCCGAGGTGGTCTTTAAAATAGATTCTGCTAAGGCATAAGATACAGTTGACTGGGGGTTCTTAAAGTTTATAACTTCATCATGTAAGAAAAAGGCTTTGGATGTGGTGGATCCTTGGATAATGAGGTGTGTTTCTTTTGTGACATACTCCATGGTAATCAATGGGAGACCAAGTTAAAAATTCAGTCCATGCAGAGGATTGAGGCTAGGAGATTAGTTGTCTCCTTTTATCTTCCAC
>JAJIYU010015199.1:0-12815 GCA_030144865.1 Tinospora cordifolia
TATTATTATTATTTTTTTAACTCAATTTATTTATCACTTTATTATAGTATTATTAGTAATAATATTAATATTCAATTACTTAATCTTTTATTTTATTTTATTTATTTATTTGTTATTATTATTATTATTATTTTTACCCAAAGCTCTCATCACATAAATAAAATAAAAAATATTTACCTTTATTATTATTATATTATTTTTTTTTTAAATTATTCGAGGTATTACACTATACATCACTAGCATTATACAAACAGAATACGAAACATGCAATCGCTTTCATTATATTAGGCGTTTCACACAATTTCTTGTTTTGTTGTCATCTAAGACCGAAAAAGTCTATAACCCTCGGTATCCCCTATGTGGTCCGGGAGCGAATTCGGGGTAACGCCCGAGGGCCGGTGACCTTCGGGACCACGATCCAAAGATGGAAGTCTGCAGTGACTCTCCATCCGAAGACACTATCAGCTGTCGCAGTCAGCTCGGGTAGAGACACCTACGATGACACCCTAAAGCCGGTCACCGTGCCGGTACGTGGATTCATTAATCTTAATTTAATGTTCTTTAATCATACATGTCATTCCAAGTCATATTCAGTTATCAATGAATCATTTCAAGTAAGTCAAAATGGATGCTATCAACCATTCATGGAATTCATCTCATAGAAATCTCTATCTAGCATGTTATGGTGCAAGCAATCATGTATCAAGGGCATGCACCAAGACAATTCCAATCAAGATCAATCAACCAAGTCCTAGCATGCTTCTAATCATATCTTAAGCTAACAAACATCATGTTAAGCATTCAAAATTTGGATAAGGCTAGGGAGTAAGAAAATCACACCCACCTTCAAAATCTTCAAGTTTGTGCCTTGTTCCTCGCCGTGCACGCCTCAATTTATCAATCTATAGGTTTTAAAACAATCAAAATGCGTGAGTCTAAGGCATACATGGCCTAGCTAAAACCCTAAGGTTTGTGTCCATGGCACATGTGTTTCCAATGCACCAAATCAGCACAAAACAAAAGGGAAACTAGTGCTTGTCGCATTACCCCGGCAATGCGAAGCATTGCCGCTGTCGCCGGGTTCGGCGACCCGTGCTTAACGCCTTCACACTTGGTCTTTTAGTTTAAAACACACATCAACTCAATGAAAATGGTTTTCACTTGTAGAAAACGGTTTAGAAAGCTAAGAAAGCAAGATTTCAAGAAGGTTTCGAGATTTACCTTAGCGCAATTCCTTTCCAAGCTTGCTTCAACTCAAATCCACCCTTGTTGATGTTATTCTCGACGGATCTGAGCTTGAAGATGGTAGATAATGGTTTGAAGGGGCTCAAACCACCCTTAGAACTCAATAAAACACTTAGAAAATGAAACAAACGAGCTAGGAGAGAGTTAGAGAAGAAGATCTGTGAGTTACGGCGAAAAATAACAGATCTAGGGTTTTCTACGCACGCTTTCTTTATATAGAAACAACGAATGACCGCGGTTACTGTGTGATTACCGCGGTCGACAGAATGTTGTGCATCATTTATTTCTGGGTTTTTCGTATGATAACCGCGGTCACCCAGACACGGACTGCGGTCACCAGTGATGTTTTATTCGTGATGACCGCGGTCACCATTTCACGGACCACGGTCATCAGTGATATTTTTTTCTGGGTTTTTTGCACGATGACCGCGGTCACCCAGACACGGACCGCGGTCACCAGTGGCATTTCTCCTGGGTTTCATTCGTGATGACCGCGGTCACCAGAGTGATGTGTTTTTACTTCATTTTCTGGGTTTCTCATGCAATGACCGCGGTCATAATAGACCGACCGCGGTCACCAGAATGAAATTTCTGGTATTCGGTGTTTTTTTTTCGCCATTTCTTGTGTTTCTCGGATTGGCATCACTCTTACACTATCTTAGACTTATGATACATGATTGTCTAGTCGTTTTGGCCTTTTTGATTCTTTTCTTGAGTTTGTTATTCCACTTTCGTTGTTCACTAGTGACGTGGACGTCTCATAGATCTTCAGGGTATTACACTCTTATAGTGGGTCCCAGCTCTTCCACTGCAGTTATCAGATATAGAGCACATGCCATCACCCAGCTTGACCCTAACTCGACAAGGACCTTGGTGGAAGGTATCGTTTTGCTTTGTGACGCATCTATTTATGCCCTGATTGATGTTGGTTCTACCTTGTCCTTCATTTTTGGATGTGCTATGGATAAATTAGAACTTAGATCGGTTAGGGCTCCCACTCGGTTGATGTTGAGTACTGCTGTTGGGGAACGCATCTACCCCAACATGACTTATGAGAGGTGTGTACTTAGGCTAGGGGATTTTGAGACCATAATAGATTCTGAATATTGAAGTTTCTCGAGTTTGATGCCATACTTGCTATGGAATGGCTGGCCGCGTACCACGCATATGTTGACTGCTTCGCCAAGAGGGGTGTGTTTCAGATTCTAGGCCAACCCACTATTATCTTCCAGGGTAGAGCTTTTGATAGGTAGAGTACTCAAGGCTGATGGGGTGATGCAGCATGAGATTGATACTCTAGTTGGTTTGACGACCATAGATGAGGCACCTGCATAGTGATGAGATCCCTATCGCTAGAGATTTCCTTGACGTGTTCTCTGAGGATCTTCCTAGCTTGCCTTCTAAGCAGGAGATCGACTTTATCATCGAGGTTGTTCTAGGGACACGACTTGTATTGATTCCTCCTTACCACATGGCACCTAAGGAGCTATAGGAGTTGAAGATCCAACTAGAGGAGTTGCTGAGTAAGGGTTTTATTTCCCCCAGTGTGTCACCTTGGGGCGCTCTGGTGTTGTTTATGAAGAAGGATGGGAGCCTCCACCTATGTATTGACTATCAGCATCTGAACAAGGTGACGATCAAGAATAAGTATTCTTTTCCATGTATAGATAAATTGTTTGATTAGCTTAGAGGTGCCAAGGTGCTTTTGAAGATCGATCTGAGATCTGGGTACTATCAACTGAGAGTTAGGGAAGAGTACGTGTAGAAGACAACATTCTACACACGATATGGGCACTATGAGTTCTTAGTCATGTCGTTCGGCGTGACAAATGCCTCAGCCATGTTAATGGACCTTGTGCAGAGGGTGTTCTGGCCATACCTCAACACTTTTGTGATTATTTTCATCGATGACATCTTGATTTATTCGAGGTCTCACGAGGAGCATGCTGAGCACTTAAGGATCGCATTGCAGACTTTGAGAGAACATAGATTATATGCTAAGTTTAACAAGTGCGAGTTTTGGCTATCAGAGGTCCGATTTATTGGCCACATCGCTAGAGCTGAGGGTATCTCTGTGGACCCCACTAAGGTCGAGGCGGTTATCAGTTGGCCGAGACCTACCACAGTGACCGAAATCCGCAGCTTCTTGGGTTTATTGTCGTTTCATCCATAACTTCTCAAGGATTGCAACTCCAATGATGAAGCTAACCAAGAAGGATGTTCCTTTTGTATGGACTGATAGGTACAAGGAGGCCTTTCTTGAGCTTAAGCGGAGGTTGACATCGGCTTCAGTACTAGTGTTGCCAGAGCCCGATCGAGAGCTGACCATATATACTGATGCATCACAAATAGGCTTGGGCTTTGTATTGATGCAGGATGACAGGGTAGTAGATTTTGCCTCTCGACAGTTGAAGGATCATGAGAGGAACTACCCTATACATGACTCAGAGCTAGCAGCGGTAGTATTCGAACTTAAGATCTGGTGGCATTACCTTTATGGCAAGCGTTTCACGTTCTATTCAGACATAAAAGCCTCAAATATTTGTTCTCACAGAAGGATCTGAACATGAGAAAGAGACGATGGATGGAGCTGTTAAAGGATTATGATTTCACTATTAAGTACCACCCGGAGAAAGCTAATGTAATGGTTGATGCTTTAAGTAGGAAACGGGTCGGAACTGCATACATAGCGAGACATATGTCCCACGAGTGGGTGATGCTTGATTTTGCTTCGATCATGAATATCCATGAGCCATCTATTAAGGCCAGAGTCAGTGCACAAATTTCAGGCCAACCAGTCTAGATTCAGGAGATCACGGAAGGACAACCTCGTGATGCAGACTATGATATGTTCAGGGCTTGGGCAGATGATGCTTCTCGAGGAGAGTGGTCACTTGATTCACAGGAAGCACTGATGTTCAGGGGACGGTTGTGGATACCAGATGATTCTAGTCTGAGGCGCAGTGTGCTTGAGGAACTACACCAATCAAGATATGTTGTTCATCTTGGCGCCAATAAGATGTACCAAGATGCTATATGAACATATTGGTGGCCCGAGATGAAATGAAACATAGCAGTATTCATTTAGAGATGTAATACGTGCCAGCAGGTCAAGGCTAAGCACCAGAGACCCGGTGGATCCTTACAACCCCTATCTATACTAGAGTGGAAGTGGGAGCACATCACTATGGACTTTGTTACAAGACTACCCCGAACACAGCAGAAACATGATGTTATTTGGGTAGTTGTGGACTGTTTAGTGAAGTGTGCTCACTTTCTTCCTATGCACAACAAGGATTTAGTGGAACGATTGAGTTGACTCTATATTAGGGATATTAGGAGGCTCCATGGGATTCCCCTATCCATTGTCTTTGATAGAGACACAAGGTTCACGTCTCGATTTTGGCAGGCATTGTAGACTCAGTTGGGGATGAGGGTGAACCTTAATATAACATTCCATCCACAGGCTGATGGCCAGTCTGAGCGAGTGATTCAGATCCTTGAGGATATGCTACGATCTTGCATTTTGGATTTTGGTGGTACCTGGGAGGATCACTTAACTTTATGTGAGTTTGCTAATAACAACAACTACTAGTCGAGCATTGGCATGGCACCATTTGAGGCGTTATATAGTTGACCATGCAGATCCCCTGCTTGTTGGGCTAAGACAGGTGACAAAGCAGTATTAGGCCTTGCCTTCGTACAGGAGCAGAATGAGAAGATACAGAGGATTCGATAGAATATAAAGGTAGCTCAGGACTGATAGAAGAGTTATGCAGATAATTGGAGAAAAGTCCTTGAGTTTGAGGCTAGTGACCATGTCTTCCTCCGCATTTTGCCTCGCAAGGGATAGACCCACTTCAGGATTTCAAGAAAGCTCGCACTGAGATATATTGGGCCTTTTGAGGTCCTCAAGAGGATTGGCCACGTCGCCAACTGGCTAGCATTACCTCCACAACTATTGGGTGTGCATAATGTATTTCATGTTTCTATGTTGAGGAAATATCACCTCGATCCCTTGTGTATTATTGATTGGAGGTATATTGAGTTGCGAGAGGACTGTATATTTGATGAGATGCCTGTGGCCATCATAGATCAAGCTATGAAGAAGTTGCGCAACAAGGAGATATCGATGGTACGAGTGTACTAGCAGTTCCATGGTGCTGAGCAGGATACATGGGAGAGTGAAGATTTCATGATCTGCCACTACCTCGAGTTGATGAGTGTTGCTCCTTGACTTGTATTATCTGTATCATTGTAAATTTCGAGGATGAAGTTTTTAATAAGGAAGGGAGGCTGTGATGACCCATGATTTGATACATAGAAATTATCAGGTCCGATACGTGTTTTTTCTGAAATTTTTTAATGAAAGTACACAAATTTTTCTCAATTTTTCCTATTTTGAATTATTTATTGAAGAAAAAATTAGAATAGTGGGAAAAAATATAATTTTGAGGAGACAATACATGAAATTATAAGGACAATGTAATTTCTAGAGAGAAATGATTTTTGGCATTGATTATTGAATTTTTGGAATAATTATTAAAATTTTAAAGTAATTAATAAAATTTTTGGGAGAAAAATGTGATTTTTGGTGGATTATTCAATTTTTGAAAAAAATAATTGTATAAATAATTGAAATGGTGTATAATTGGAAGATTTTGATGCAAAATGATTAATCAATAATTTTGATAAATTTAGAAAAAAAATTGCAAAATTCGGGTATATATAGATATATATGTATACAAGGAAAAGGAAAATGGAATTAAAAAGAAAAAGAAAAAAAATATTTGGCTGATTCACGCATGGGCCGAACTGCGGCTCGGGCTCACGGGCCCGAGCGCGTGGGCTGAGCGCACGGGTCTTCAGCCCGCGTGAACCATGGACCGGCGCGTGGGCTGACCCACTTCCCTGGCCGACCCACACGCCAAATCATCCTCCTTGTCATTTTTAGGTCTATTTTTTGTCAAACTTTTTGTATTTTTCTAGGTAATTCCAGCTAGAAAATCATGGCTGCTCATGGCTTTGGACCCCTGGTATTACCATCAAATCCCAACTTCTTGAGCTGGCCATGTGAGGTGCCAATTGTTCATCTTGCATAAAAGCTTAAGGGCCACATGGATGGCCACATAAAACCCTTATTTGGCATGCAAACACCCCACACATGCAACAAAACCCAACTAGGGGTAGAAATTTGTAATACAACATGATAACCCGACCCGAACACGACATGAAGTTAATAGGTTTGGGTTTGATATAAATGGGTTTAGGTCTAAACGGGTTGAACACGATTAAATACGACTAAATATGGGTCATAAATAGGTCAACCTGATAAACCCGAAAAGACTCATTTAACATAATTAAAAATAAGTTAATAAATAGGTTATACATAAGTTAATATTACATAATACATTAAGAACAATTTTAATTTTGAAAAAATATTTTTAATTTAATTTTAATAAATTATTTTTGAATTTTTGTATTTAGTTAGTATTTTTTAAAAATAATTTTAAAAATTATGCATATATTATTGAGATATTCTTTTTTTTTTTAAGAAAAATGATTATACTATAAATTAAAAAAGTATTATGCCCCTTTAAATAAACTCTGTCTTTAGCAAAAAAAATATTATACTCAAATTAAAATATAAAAATAAGTCAATTTCTCAAATATTTTAAAAAAATCTCCTAAAAACACTAAACTTAATTTTTTAACATTTTTTTTATTTTTTCAATTTGCCTTAAAATTATTATATCTTTTTTTATCTTAGCCTAAAATATTATATCATTTCTCATAAAAGCATAAAGTCTAATTTTTTATAATAATTTTATTTTTAACAAAAAATACTACACCTAAATAAATATATAAAAAATAACTTGATATCTCAAATCGTTAAAAAAAATTCTTGAAAAAAGCAATGCATGTATAAATACTAAAAGAGTAGCTTGATATATCAAATTTTTAATATTATTATTTTATTTTTAATAAAATTATTACATCCAAATAAAAATTATAAAAAAAAATGGATCTCTCAAATCTTAAAAAATAAGTACAATGTGTATATAAATATTAAGTTGTTAGATCATTTGGTTAGAGTTTAAAATAATGACCCAAAGGTCTTGAGTTCAAGTCTTGGTGAAGCCATGTTTTTAGTTAAGTTATTATAAAATCTATTAAACGTGTCTAAACGGGTCATAAACAGGTCACCCGTTTATTTAACGTGTCGTGTTTGATTTTACATGTCATGACTCGATTAATAAACAGGTCGTGTTTGGGTTGACATATCATGACACGATTAATAAACAGGTTGACCCGTTTATGACCCGCCAACATGAATTGCCACCCCTAAACCCAACCTTGACAAGAAATTCTAGATTTTCTAGATTTTCTACCTATCTTCCAAAGCTTGTATCTCCTTCATTTGATCTACGTTTTGAGTGATCTATGGTTTTTTAGAAAGCCCTTGTCGCCCTCTACAACACCCTACAAGCATTTGGTCGAATCCCAAGACTGATTAAAGCTGAAACAGCCAAGAACAGTGCTGCTGAACACTTGGAAACCCAAAAAATAGAGAAAACTGTGTTGAATCAATCTTTGGAGTATCGATTCATAGGCCATTTCAGGTCTGTTCTTGAGGTAAAACCCCTTATCTTCTTCCTTATTACATGTATTTCAATGTCCAAGTGATAGAAATTAGATTCTGAAATCCTAACCACGTTTTGTTAAGTGATGAAGTTGACTGTTTGATCAACTATTTCAATAGTTGATGCAGGAAATAGTTTTGGAAGGTGACTTTGAAGCATCATTTGAAGGGGTTAGAGATGTCCATTTGGACTGAAATTTGAAGCATTTTAAACCTCATATCAGAGGCTACACAAAGGCATAAACCCCAACCCCTAAGCCTCTATGTCCACAATTTAATATTCACTGCCAAAATGCCTACTTATATGCTGATTTCTAATACTTAGAAAAATTCTTAAACAATTGATAGATGCCATGTTGTAGGGTGGATTTAGAAATGCTTATGACCATGATTGTTTAATGTTCTGATATGAGAATTAAATTACCAATATTCTGGATTTTGAGTTATACAAAATATGTATGATAAGCACTCAAATCAGTAGGGCAATGGATATGCATAGGCACTTGAAAAGTCATACAAAATGAAGTTTTGAACAATCTGTTACATGACAGAAACGTAGGAGACTATTTGACTGGCCAAATGAAGGCAATTTGAGTTAAACGTTGGTGGAGAGATCACTGGACATGTAAATAGTATGTTACCAAATTTCAGGCCATTCTGAATTTGGGAAGTAGGTCAACCAATTCATTAAGTGATTGCCCATCATAGGGAATACAAGATTTCACAGCCCCCTGTTAATGCACTCAAACCTTAGTAAATAGTGTCCAATAATTAGAAATTAAAATTTTGGTGAAAGTTTAGGCAGTCTAGATGAAATCTGAAAAGTTTCACGTAAATCGAACTTATGAATTGATTGTGAAAAAATTGGCAAATTTGCTGTGCAAGAGATCAAAGAGCTCAAAATTTGGCTAAGTGTTGGAATTTTGGGATTTTGACCCAAATGACTCGATTTTGACCCAATTAACCTATTTTGACCCTATTTGGACACAAATTGTCCAAGAGTGACTAAGTTGACCTCATTGACCAGAGTTGACCAGCTTTGATCGATTGACCGAACATTGACCGAGACGATTTGGGTCAATCGAAATCGAGTAGGGACAATGATATTAGAGATTAAGTCAAAGTATGGAAAGAAGTGAGATTTAGTTTAATTAATGCTGATTCCGGTGAGCATTACGGGACTGGGCTAGTTGTCGACGAGACATCAGGACGTGGGACCCAAGGTGAGTAGTTTGATTCAGGTGTTTTCTGTGACTTGTATTCTTTGCATAAAACTTGTGCGAAATGACATGGTTTAAATGGTTTCATGAGATTTAGATATATCTGATTGATTTTGAGATGTGTAGATGTACACTGGTAATGAGACCATAGGCTCGAGGGCCGAGCATCTGGGTCAGGGTACTTGATGTGATTGAGATTAGACTCGAGGTCCGAGCACGGGGTTACGGCATATGATCGATGCACTTAGGTTTCGACTCGCTCGAGTGATGGCACTCGAGGATTGAACGCAGGGTTATGGTATTCGAGGAATACGCCTAGCCGACCCGCTCGAGTGGCCAGTATGCCTAACTCAAGACCCGCTCGAGCGATGACCATAGGTTGGGTTTGTTGAGTTAACCCTAGCCTGGATACATTTTTAACTGGCATGGATTTGAAATGTTTTTATAATGGTTACATTATTTATAACTGCTTTTGTGCTATGCCATGCATTAAAAGTTTACATTATTTCAGCTGCTCGTGCATACATGCATTATTTTGGAGTATTGGTTATGGTTGACATGCTGGTTTTTCTATTCACTAAGCCACGTTGATTTTAGGCTCACTACTATTTCAGGTTCTTCAATGGCCGATAAAGGGAAAGGCGTGATGATCGCTTGGCTCCCTGACAATTCCTGTTGTGTTGCTCATGCATATCATTAAGTGTAACACCCCAACCCCCGTATCTTTAAGTAGTGTGCATGGCCACTGTTCCCTTGACAGTGGACTTAACAAAATGGCGGGTCGGACCGGTGTTACATTACAAGTGACACACACTTGTTCTTTTCTTTTCAATATCTCGTGCCTTTGTATAAAATTCAAGAATACAAAATTTTCAATAAAATCAAAGCAAATTAAAAGAGATAAAGAAATTCAAGCTACTTTATTCATAATAGAAAAATTGAAAGTACTGGACCTTTCAAAATGAACTAATTGTTACAGCGGAAGACTTCAAAATACTTTTCAGTTGAAAAGCATAAAAACTTTGGGCAACATGTCCTAAAAGCTCTAAAAAAATAATAATGTAGAAACTTTCTAAGAAACTATTTATATTCAACTGCTCCATAGATTTCATGTTCCTGAAAAATAAAAAAGGAAGGAGTGAGCACATAGCCCAGTGGATCCTTTTCGAACAACCATATTTCCTTTTCAAACTCATAACACAATCATAATTCAAACACTTGCAATCATTAGGCGTTTCAAACAACAATTTGTTTAAGTTAAATCTCAGACCAAAAGAGCCTTTAATCCCTTGATGCTCTTAACTAAGTAAATAGGGCCCATTCGACATCAAACTGTTAGTGGCACGTGTTGGCATCAACTTGTTACACATGGTAGCCCACCAGTGGTACATGACCCTCAAGTACTTAGGTCTGAAAACCATATGACGTATCTCATATGAAAAGAACATCCATAGTGTCGCCTTGACCACTATGATGGCATGTGGTTATTATCACCATCGTCTTAGATTAATTCTCATATCATGATTTCATAAAATAGACTTCAGAATATGAAATCAAACTAAAATTCAAAATATACACAATCAATTCATGAAACACTCATAGAACATGCATCATACTTTAATTTAAAAGCCTAAGCATGATACTAACATGGCATGGATGATATGATTGCTCAAACATGAATCAAAACTGAAATATTGAAATAGACATTTAAAATTCTAGAACTGAAATTGAAAATCTTTGAATTCAGTGAAAAACACACAAACAATGAGCATGCCATGAATTTAAATAAGAATAGAAGGGTGTTCTAGAAACCACTTCCACCTTGTGACGCTTTCTTCTGGAATTTCAGCAGTAATTCCCCCCACGCACTAATGCCAATGAAGATCGCCTAACTTAATTCCCCAATTTGAGAGAAGAACTTCTCACACATACAAGAAGGGAAGATGGGAAGAGGTGCCAAAAAGAAGGCTTAGAGAAAACAAGAGGAAAATTCAACTCTTATTTTTGGAATGAATGGAATTGAGAGCCTAGGGGGGTTTATATAGGTTTTCAAAGGGAGAATTAGAAAGTTTTGAGTTCTTCTTTGAATAAAATACCCTAATTCTCCTTAATTTCGTACTTTCTAATTTTTAGAGCAAAATGAGTATTTTTTGGATTTTTTCGAATTTTAGAAATAATTTTCGAAATTAGAAACCTATTTTCAATAATTTTTGTTATTTTTTCATATTTTTGGTAATTTTCCCATAATTTTCATTTTAATTTTGGATCCTTTAATCTCGACCGTCAGATTAACCTCGGATCGATCAACAAAAAATTAGACCTTTGATCTTAGCCGTTGGATTTTCCTCGAGCGCATCAACATTTCGCGATTAATCCAAATGACTTCGATCTGGACCCTTGGATGATCCTTGAGCGTAGCACGGTTCGCTATTAACCAACGCGACTTCGGTCTCAACCATCGGATTATCCTTGATCATGGTGTGCGGATCTCAGTTTGCGATCAACGAACTCGATTCTGGCTGCATGATCATCCTCGAGTTTCGTACGCGTATCTCTAATCGTTTGATCTTGATGATTCAATGCGCTCGTGCGTGTGTGCGGTTCTGATCATGGCCAACGATCGTGAGATGAGATTCCATATCTACGGTTCATAGTGTTTTAAGTTTATTTTTTATTTTTCAGCCGAATTTCTTGCTTTCTTTTTAGATTTTTTGCCAAATCTCGATCCCAATTAACTTTCTAATCCTGTTTTCATAAAAAAATTGCACATATCCTTGTATTTTTGGCTATGATACCCATATTATGCATTATATTCATATATTTTCTTTCAAAAATCTACTAAATTGATTTTTATTCCTCATTTGGGTAAACTATGACTTGCCACAATTTTCATCCGTCAATTCTGTACAATTTTCTAAGTGAAAATTCAAATTTCATATGAACTTTCAAGATGTTACATTAAGTGTTTCAATTATTCTGACATCGTTTGTTGTATGAGATTGAAAAATGACTTAATAGTGGTTGGGCGAACTCGACATGGTGAGTGAGTTCGTAGGGCCACTTGCTAGTTGGGCCGCCCTTGGCCTAAGGAAGGGGTCCCGACATAACATGCTTAAGATTGCTATGAATGATGACTACCATGTTTATGATGCTTACATGTTTATACATCTGATTTAAGCCATTATTAATGTGATTTGTCACTAAAGAAAGATTAATAAAGATTATAGCCATGTACTGGTGAGGTGATGGATTTCATTGTGAGTGTTCCAACCCAGATCTAGCTTACAAGTTATTAATTTTTCTTTATTTGGAACAAGGCATTTGAATTGAGCCCACTTCACAGATGAAGGGTTTGAGAGTTTGGATTGACCTTTCTCCCTAAATTTGGAACACTGAGGAGGATTCCTTTTGGTCTTAATATCGCATATTGAACAACTAATTGTATGAATCACCTAATCTATGAAAGTGTTTGACAGGGATGTTATATTTGGTTCAAATTATGATTGAAATAATTAGGATGATCCACTGGGCTCTTGAGCTCACCCCTTTTTCTATCATTTTAGGCAACTAACGATCATAAGCTGCATAGATAATAGTGTAACACCCCAACCCCCGTATCATCAAGCATTGGACCATCCACCGTTTTTCTTGACAGTGGACTAAACCAGACGGCGGGTTGGGTCATGTTACGTTACAAGCAACGCACA
>JAJIYU010015200.1:0-12805 GCA_030144865.1 Tinospora cordifolia
TTTAAACCGTTTTCTCATTTGCTGAAAATTGAGACTTGGGTTTAGTGTTTAGAAAGAGAGTGGCAACCCCGGACTGCCGGCGGATCAGCCCCTCAGAGAGATCGAGAGTCCTGCGCACACAGCAGAGAGCTGATGGGAGCGCTAGTAGAAGCGCTGGCCCCACGTGACGCGCGCACGAGCGGACTCGGGTCCCGGTCCGGGGGGTCCGGGGGAGGTGTCACAAATAACATAAGGCCTACCGTGTGGTCGAGTCTACTGAGACGGAGGTGGGGTATGACCAAAAAACTTTGACATTCAAATAGATTGAGAATTTTAGGCTGGGCATGACCCTAAATGAAAAACAAGCCTATCCCTACAACATGTCTTGCCTACCAGATCTTTTGCAATCACATCGGGGGTGAACGAAGGCAAGACAAATTGCTCACAAGCCTAATAGAGGAGATTGAATAAGATCAGCATACTGACCTTAGATTCAATGCCGAGGATACCCTAAGACTTAGGGATAAAACACTGTATGGGTAATTGTGGATTGTCTTACTAAAGTGACTTAGTTCCTACCAATCAGATCCACTGATCAAGTTAATAAGTCTGAGAGAGTCACTTGGACACTAGAGGATTATGTTGAGGTCTTATGCCTTAGACCTTAAAAGCAAATCGGAGAAAGTATGAACCTGACCCCTCTCACATCATCCTTTGAGAGGAAATAACTATCTAAGATGATGCTACTTATGAGAAAACAACAGTCAGAATCCTCGATTACAAGGTACAGAGTCTAAGAACAAAGGACATTCCATTGGTGAAAGTGTTGTGGTAACATCATGGGGTGGAAGAAGCCACCTGGGAGCTAGAAAGCGAAATAAAAACAAAGTACCCACACCTTTTTAATTGAAATCCTTAACTATGTGCAAATTTTGACGATAAATTTTTTGTAAGGAGGGTAGGTTGCAATACCTTGAAAACTCAGTAGCAAATGAAACAAAATTCAAGGTCTATTCAGTGAAATTTGGGTGCAAAATGAAAATGAGCTCATTTCAGAGCTAAATTTGGCAGGTTCTAAAATCTCATTTAGTCACTTTTGAGAAACAAAAATCACCTGAAATGAAGCAAAGTGACTTGTACTGACCAATTGAACAACATATCCAAAAATTAGCTCAATTGGTTAAGATTAGGGCTCTCATTTTGCCAAAACACCTTCAGGGTTTCAAATTAGAAAAGAAATGGAATTTAAGGTACTCGAAGAATTTGAAATGACCCAAAATTTCATGGGATGACATAAACTAACAAGACACATGACATATCCAAAAATTGGGACAATTGGCCAAGATGCGTGTAAAGTACCTTCAGTAGGCTCTAAATAAGGAAAGTTTATAAGGAAAAACACCTTGGACCAAACTATACCTTAAAATTTGTGTCTTGATCATAAGGTTCCAAAACTATAGGTTATACGCCTAAATTACTAGTGGTTAGGGAGATATTAAATTTTATTAAATTCATGTGAACCCATGAAGGCATGGCCACCCAAAGCATGTGCAAGTCACATGGGTGGAACACCATGATCTAGTGCACCCCATCCTACTAAACCACCATGGGATGTGTTCCCTTATTTGATTCGATAAATCATGATGTAATGTATCACACAAGTGATTTAGTACACCACCTATATGGGACGTCCCACCTAGGATTTGGAAATCCATAAAGATTGATTCCATGCACCAAGCTAGTGATCATGTGCTTCAGGCCTCACCTAAGCAAAAGCGGTCCACCCATGCATGTGTGTGTGCACACATGTGAATTAACATGATTAAAAAGGTTTGAAATTAGAAATTATGCTCACTCACAAACCCTAGCCGTCACCCATACACAAGAAAAAAAATAGAAAGTGCATAAGGGAAATCTAGCCATGGCGCCAAATCTAAGGAATATGCCCACTTGGTATGACATCTATGGGTATAATTCAAATCAAAAAGTTTTCTAGAACCTAGATCAATATCTAAAACTATGGTATGGTGTCTCTTATGTTATGATACTAGGCTGACCTAGCTGGACATCCAAAAGAGAAGGAAAGAAAACATGCCTTATTTGCCTTGTGTGATGAGCAAGCAAGAGAACAAAAGGAGAAGGTTCTAAGAGAATATTCTCTCTCATTATGGGATGTCGAAAATATATTTAGAAGGGCTCTAGAATGAATCTCTGAATTTAAATTAGAAAAGATGCTAGAGAATATTGGTGTCATAAGAAAATAGGCATGATTGGTGATTCATGAGCTCACTTACCTCTTTCACACTCTAGATGTTTGAAAACTTGCTCAAACATTGAGAGCTTCCCAAGAATTGCCCAAGGACGTCCCATATGCTCATGAGCACCTATATAAACCCCCTAAGTTGCACACAATCTCTCACTCCAAGAATAAGAGAGATTCTTCACAATAGTGTCTTCAAACTTCTTCTTCTGCTTCTTTTCTTTTTGTTTTCTTTTGTGTAAAGTTGAGAGACTTTTAGTTCCAGCATTTAGTGATTAGTAGAGAGTCATATTGCTCAGATTCGAAAGTGCCAAAGCAAAGAGAACCTTTGCTGGAATTTGGGGATGACATCTCATCTAAGGCGGAAGTTGCTTTCATAAACACTCTTTTCATATTTGAGCCATTGGCATGTTCTTTCTTGTATAACGTTTTTTGTGTTTTTCTGAAAATCATGAGGCACGTTTTCACTTCTATTTTTCAGTATTTAGGTGTGTTTCAGTTTTGATGAATATTCAAGATCATGCATTTATGATGCTCATTTTATGTTAGTATCATGTTTAAGAATTATTCTAAAGTTTCATGCATGGTATTGAATGGTGAGTGAATTGTTTTGCAATTTATTAAATTCTGAAATTTATTTTCAGCTTGTTCTTATATTCTGAAATTTTAGTTATATTTCATGAATGTAGGATTTAAGGTGAGAAGATGGTGATACAAACCACATACCATCATATTAGACACATGGTTGTTATGGATGTTCTCTTCTTTTGATTCATAAGGTTTGTAATACCTAAGTAATTGGTTGGTAGGTTAGAGTCCCAAAGTCCAAAGCCCAATGAAAATGGCTAAGAAATGTCACATTTCACTCTAAGGAGTCACTTAGTTGAGAACATCAAGGGTTGAAAAACTCTTTTGGTCTAACTAACAACTTTACACAATCTTGATGCTTGAAATGTCTAATTTTTTAAAGTGTTTGAGTTATGGATGTGTTAGTGATTTGAATATGAAAATGGTTTTTTAAGATCCACTGAGCTTAGTGCTCACCCTTCCTTTAACATTTTTTAGGAAATTGAATACGCAAGGACTTGGCGCACCTCTTTTGAATTTATTCAGAAATTTCTATGTAGGGCATGCTTGCCCAATTTTGTTATGAATTCTGTTGTAATTGTTTTTAATTAAAAGTTATGTACTTTTTCTCATTATGAATTAATAACGAACTGAATTTTCTTTTATCTCTTATTATGTGGCCTTGTTTAGTTTTTATATTAAGGTATGGGATGTTGGGAATAGAAAGTCAAGTGTGTGTTAATTGTAAAGTATCACTGAACTCGACCTGTCTTGTGGTTAAGTCCAATGTTTCAACAATTGTTTCAACAGTGGTTAAGTCCAGACACACATAGTGAAGTCAACGGGGGTTGGGGTGTTACAAAGGTAAATGATGGACTTAACTACAAGGCAGGTCAGGTCCGGTGTTACTTTACAAGTAACACACATTTGACTTTCTATTCCCAACATTCCATGCCTTAATATAAAAACTAAATAAGGCCACATAATAAAAGATAAAAGGAAATTCAATTATTTATTAATTCATAAAGAGAAAAGTAATTAACTTTTAATTAAAAACAATTACAGCAGAATTCATAACTTTTAAACACCAAAAACGTCACACAAGAAAGAACATGCTAATGGCTAAAATATGAAAAGAGTGTTGAAGAAAGCAACTTTCACTTTAGATGAGATGTCATCCCCAAATTCCAACGAAGGTTCCCCTCAGTTTGGCACTTTCAAATCTTAGCAAAATGACTATTTACTAATCACTAAATTCTAGAACTAAAAGTCTCTTACCTTTGTACAAAAGAAAACAAAAAGAAAAGAAGGAGAAGAAGAAGTTTAAGAGCACCATTGTGAGGAATCTCTCTTGTCGTTAGAATGAGGGATTATGTGCAACTTAGGGGGTTTATATAGGTGCTCATGAGCATATGGGACGTCCTTGGGCAGTTCTTGGGCAGCTAGGGCATCTCGCAATGTTTAAGCAAGTTTCCAAACGTCTAGAGTGTGAAAGAGGTAAGTGAGCTCATGGATCACCAATCTTGGCTATTTTCTTATGGCACCAAGGAATATTCTCTACCATATTTTCTAATTCAAATTCAGAGACCATCTTCATTCTAGAACCCTTCTAAATCTATTTCGGACATCCCATAGTGAGAGAGAATATTCTCTTAGAACCTTCTCCTTTGGTTCTCTTGCTTGCTCATCACACAAGGCAAATAAGGCATGTTTTCTTTCCTTCTCTTTTGGACATCTAGCCAAGTGAGTTTAGTATCATAACGTGAGAGACACCATATCATAGTCTTAGATACTGATCTAGGTTCTAGGAAACTTTTTGATTTGAGCTGGACCCATAGATGGCACACCAACTGGGCATATTCCCTAGATTTGGCGCCATGACTAGAGTTTCCTTATGCACTTTCTATTTTTGTTTCTTATGTAGGGGTGACGGCTAGGGTTTGTGAGTTAGCATAAATTCTGATTTCAAACCTTTCTAATTATGTTAATTCATATGTGTGCACACACATACATGCATGGGTGGACTGTTTTTGCTTAGGTGAGGCGTGGAACACATGATCACTAGCTAGGTGCATGGAATCAATCTTCATGGATTTTCGAATCCTAGGTGGGACGACCCATATGGGTGGTGTACTGAATCACTTGTGTGGTACATTGGATCATGATTTATGAAATCAAATAAGAGAAGACGTCCCATGGTGGTTGAGTAGAGTGGGGTGCACTCGATCATGGTGTTCCACCCATGTGATTTGCACATACTTTGGGTGGCCATACCTTCATGGGTTCACATGAATTTAATAAAATTTAATATCTCCCTAACCACTAGGAATTTAGTTGTATAACCTATAGTTTTGGAACCACATGATCAAGACACAAATTTTAAGGTATAGTTTGGCCCAAGGCGTTTTTTTCTTAGAAACCTTCCTTATTTAGAGCCCATTGAAAGAACTTTACTCGCATCTTGACCAATTGTCCTGATTTTTCGATATGTCATGTGTCTTGTTAGTTTATGCCATCCCATAGAATTTTGGGTCATTTTGAATCCTTAAAGTACCTTAATTTCTATTTCTTTCCTAATTTAAACCCTTAAAAGTGTTTTGTTAAAATGAGAGCCCTAATCTGAACCAATTGAGCTAATTTTCGGATATGTTGTTCAATTGGCCTATTCAAGTCACTTTGCTTGATTCTAGGTGATTTTTGATTCTCAAAGGTCACTAAATGAGAGTTTTAGAACCTACCAAATTTAGCCCTGAAACAAGCTCAGTTTCATTTTGCACCCAAATTTCACTGAATAGACCTTGAATTTTGTTTTATTTGGTATTGAGTTTTTAAGGTATTACATAACATTAGTATAATTTTTAGCTCATAAACAATGATATAACATTAGTATAAATGATCAGGTCCTCTGAACTGTCCTCGATGAAGAAGATGATGAACATGCAGCAACAAAAGCAATGTCCTTACTACTACTCGATCCCATCTCCCTCAAAATGCATTGGGTTTCTACTCAAAATGAAGCTTCGATTGATCAACAAATCCTGCATTCCTAGTCATCATATCCAGAATCTTGCAAAACACAAATTTTGGAAGTATTAACCCATCCTTAAATCCATTGCAAAATAAATAACCATCAAAACGAATCATCTGAACAAAAGATAGAAATGAGATTGATACCAAAACAAAAACCACTAGCCTGATCCAAATTTCCTAGAATTATAAAATGAAAATAAAGAAATAGAAATATTAGTACAAAGATAGATAATGTAGGTCATCAAAACAGACAATTGGCATGGTCAGTGGTAGAGAGAAGATGGACGGTTGGATTTTGATCTTAAATTCAAAATTTCTTGAATTGAGTAGCGGGGGCAGTGGCAATGAGTAGTAGTGATGAACAATGGTAGTGAAGCAGCAAAAACAGCAGTGGCGATGGCAATGGGGATGAACAACAACAACAACAACACTGGTGATAAGTAGCAGGGGTAGCAACAACAAAAAAGAAGAAGAAATAGGGGCGACGACGATGGGGATGCAGTGGCAATGAACATCAACGATGAAAGTGATAGTGAAGCAATAGGAACAACAATAGCGATGGCAAGTGGGATGAACAATGACAACAACGCTAGTGATGAGTAGCAGGGGCAACAACGACAAAGAAAAAGAAAAAAACAGGGGCAATGGCAACGAGGATGCAGTGGGATGAACGGTGGCAACAACAGTGGTGATGAGTGAAAAAAGAAATAGGGGCAACAATTGTTTGTAGTAGACAATGAACAAAGATGTTGTGGAGATGAGCAAAAGAGGAAATAGGGGCGACAACTATTTGTAACAGACGATGAACAGGGATGTTGTGACGATGAGCAAACAAAGAAGAAGGTTCTTGCTGTTGATAACGAAAATATTCTGGTATATTTGATAATAGTTTAAGTTTTATATTATAACTGAAACTTTATAAAAAATGGGATATATTATTGTGAATAAATTTTTTTTCTAACATTTTTTGTAATTTCCTGAAGGTTTAATGGTTACATTGAATTAGACTATCTTTTAACCCCCAAATATTGTTTGATTCGGTTGATATTTTGCCCAATTTGAGAAAATTACATAATATGTCATTATTTTAAAAATATTATCAAAAATATTTTGATCAAGTTTTCGTTTTTCACTTTGATCAACATTATGATTTTATTTACAACCGTGCCATATTCTAAAAGAGGCGTGCCCTAATTTTTGGTGTTTATGCCCTCGTTTTGCATCGATCATTTTTTCTCTATTCATAATTTTTTGCTTTTCTCATCATGTCATTTCTATTCAGTTGATCTTGAATCTGCTTGCAAATCCTTCGCAAGCTCTGTTCATGTTATTGAAGCTTCACCACTGATGTCTGCTCCTCCAATGGTGGCTGGTGTGAAATGAAGAAGACGAAGCTAATGTTTCTAGATCTTGGTGAGCAGCACGAGGGCAAGCAGTAGCTTGTGCAAATAGCAAGGAGGGTGGGTGAGAGTAGCAGTAGCTTCAACTGATCGACGATGCAATGTCGTTCGACGGTGAGCTGTAGCAACATAGAGAATAAGCTCAAATCTGAGAGTAGCAGTAGCACATATTTCTGTACTTTCTTCTAATAGCATAGGGTTACATTGGGCACTGGTGAGTAGATCTAGCGATGGAGAGGCATGAGCAGATCTAGCGATGCAGAGACAAAAGCAGATCCGACGATGCGGAGGAGTGAGGATAACGATGACCAAATCTGTGGAGGCAATAAACAGATGATGATAATGCAAAGGCATGAGAAGAGGATGGCGATGTAGCGATGCACGGATGTGCAGAGGTGTGAGCAGAGGATGGCAATGAGAAGATCTATAGCGTCATGAGTAGAGGATGGCGATGAGTAGATCTAATATTATTGTGTGCAGATCTAATATGAGAAAGACCCAAAAGAACCTCACAAGAAAATGATAATGAATTAGCGAAGAAGAAGAAGAAATGTAGAAACGTTGAGGACAATGAGAATGGCTGCTAGCTATATTGATTAGGGCAAGCAAATGCAAAAATGTTGAGAGCGATGAGGATGAGAATGACATAAGAAAACTTTGGGGCAAAAAGTAGAAAGTGGAAACATAAAGAATGCAAACAAAGTGGCATAGGGTTACATTGTGGCCATTGCTGTATTTTCTTCAACAGTAGTTAATTTTTTTTTAACTCCAATTTTTTGTATTTTCTTCTAATAGCCAATGTAGATTTAATTTTTTTAATTTTATTAGTATCAATATTATACCAATGTATAATATTAAAAGTATATCAATGTTATTCTTATTACATTATGGTTGTTTAATGAATAGTTTTTACAACATTGTTCTACTCATGACAAGTCATTAAATATAAAAAATATACATATAATATATATATATATATATATATATATATATCATAAATATACAAAAATATGCATACAATATTTATCTGTAGAGTTGAGTTCCATTATGATCAGAAAAACAAACAATATACAGAAAATTAATTTCTTGTAGAGATGAATTGCACAATGATCAAGAAACACATTGAATATATATAATATATAAGAAATATACCATAAATATACAGATTGTATAAAACAAATATATAAAAAAATATAGAAAACTCAATTTCAAGTAAGGATGAGTTGATTATTAATCAAAAAAACAAATTGTATACACCAAACATACATAAAATATACATACTAATATATAGAAAATATATACGATATATACACAAACTAATTCTCCTTCATAGACATGAATAATGATTAAAAGAAATAGACTATATACATCAAATATACATAAAATATACCAAAAATATACAGGAAAATTAATTTTCTGTAAAGATGAATTGCACAATGATAAAGAAATATACTATATACTTAAAATATATTTAAAATATATAAGAAATATATTATAAATATACTGTCTATATACACAAAATATACATAAAATATACATAACTCAACATCATGTAAAGAGATGAGTTGATTATTAATTAAAGAAATAGATTGTACACACTAAATATATGCAAAATATACCAAAAAATATACACAAACTACTTTCCTGCCGAAATAGTTGTATAATGATTAAGAAAACAAACTATATATATTAGATATACAGAAAATATATAGAAATATTCACAAATATATGATAAATATACATAAAATATACATAAACTACTTTCCTACAGACATGTTGAATAATGATTAAGAAAATAGACTAGATACACAAAATAGACAGAATATATATAAAAATATACATAAAATATATAAAAATATATACAAAAAATGGTGAAACTGTCACTATAATATATTCTCTATACATGTTAAATATACGAAGTGTATACTTAGTTTGCGTACACAGGCATATTTATGCAATATAAAGAGAGTGTGAACATATCAAAGAGCTATCAGTGACAACAAATTATAACTGTGTATATACATAAAATATACCTGAAATATGCAGAAAATATATGCAAACTTATTGTTTTCAATGGCAAGTGAAAGAACACTCATGACATATTACTGTATACAAGAAATATACAGAAGATATACCAGAAATATATAGAAATATACACATAATATTTTTTTTTGCGAAGATGTTGAATAGTAATAAAAATAATATATAAATAATATATTAAAAATATATAAATAAATACACAAAATATACAAAAAAATAGATACATAAAATATATATAAGTGGGGCTAAACATTTTAATTAACATCCCACGCCTACTTTTTTATTTTTTTAAAGAAGATGAGAATATTAAAAAATAAAAAATTAAGGGTGAAGCAATTAAATGAAAATAATGAAATATATTTAGCTCATCTATACATATTATGTTTATCTTTACATATATTTACTAATATAATATAATATATATGTAAATGTATTCACATAATTTTGGCCTATATCCCTATGTTTATAAACATTCAATCCAGCACTTTGTTTCCATTTCAGCAAATTGATTTTTTGGTCAAACAAAAACCTCTTTCTCCTAATATGCTTTATTAAATGTGAAAGGAAAACTATTTTCCTTTTTTGGTTGCTGATTTCATGGGCTTTTTTAGTTTAAAATGATAACACCCCAATTTCTGACATATCTGTAATTAAAATTTGAATGTGTATATAATATTGTAATATATGATATTTTTGTAATATATTTTTAAATATTGTATATAAGTGTATTTTTTCCTATCAATTTAGGCTAAAACCAATGGGCTTGGCCTAAATCGACCCACGCATTCTAACCCAAACTCTTTTTTATTTCAATAAGAGGGCTATGCTAGCCCAATGTAAGCCAAAGTAAACGGGCTATGAAGTCAATATAATATTTGTTTAACACTGTTTAGATCAACATTTTTCAAAATTCTTCTGCAGTCTAAATCATATTATTTTAAGTTTTTAGAAGATATTTTAAAAGTTTTACTTTAGAGATTTTTTTAAAACCTTATTATATTAAATTAATTTTGATAATTTTTTTATCGTAACTATATCCTTTTAATTTTGAAAACTTTGTAAGATTTTATTTTATTTAGTTAAGTTACATTTTAAAAAAATCTTATTGTATTAATTGATGTATGTTATAATAACTTTTTATTTAAATTAGCAAACATTAAAAAATTTAAATCTATTGTTGCAAAATTTGAACAATTGTTAAAGAAAATGATAGCATTAAAGTGAAAAAAAGACACAAAAATACATAAAATTTAAGGGAAAGAGTTAAGAAAAAACCTTGTTGTTACTATTGGAAAATTTTTGTAGAATGATTGTTCTACGTTTCCCTTACGCATTTATTTATAAATGTTGGTGTAATTAAGTTTTTCTTATAGATTAAGACACTACAACAATTTTAGTATTTAGCAATAGTTTTTTTAGCAATAAATAATTTCTTGTTGCTAAATGTCATTTTTACCAATAATATGTTATTTTTGTTTGCAATATACTACTTAAGAATACTATTGTTGTAGTAATTTTTAACCAAAAAAAAAAATTAACCAAAACAGCAAGAAATTTTTTTGTTGCAAAATATTACTCTTAACAACAAATAATAATTTTTTGCTGCAAAAACTATTAATTAATGTTATTTTAGCAACAAGTTATTAGCGGCAAAAGTTTTAAGGAATAAATAATTTTTGTAGCTAAATACCAATTTTACCAACAATACAATATGTTTTTAAGTTTTTTCTTGTACAAGAAAATATAATCAATTTCATTGTCTAATATAACTCGTATTTACCAACAATATAAATGAGTTACTAACCAAAACGAGTTACCAAAAATATAATCAATTGTAACCAAAAACGAGTCACTGACAAAAACAAAAAAAACAAAAAAAATAACAGTGTCTTTCCCTCTTGACTTGCAGGGAAGCTTGCCAGCAATCTCGATCCTCACAGTCATCATCTTTCGATCTCCTCTCATCTTACTCTCTGTCAATCTCCTCGCCTCTCGATCTCATCTCATCTCACCTTCTTTCAATCTCCTCTCAGCTTACTCTCTCTCAATCTCGTCGTCTCTATCACCATCTTGCTCCATTTCCCGATCTCCTCTCGATCTGCTCTCTGCTGAAAGATCTCATTGTTGCCAGAGCATATTTTTTCCCATCTTGCAAGATAATCGCACAACTGCGTCTGTTGGCAAAGTAATGGCTACAGACTAATCGAAGAGGAGTTTTTCACTTGTCTCGATCTTCATCTTGTTCCATATCTCGATCTCCTCTCTACCAAAAATCTGATCGTTGCCAGAGCACAGCTCGCATTGTAATCGAACAACTACAATCATTACAATTCATGGAGGCTATATACTGACCGAAGTTCACGGAACATTTCCTGTAAGTTATTCGAATAGAGCACATCTTATTTTTTTAATTCTTCAATCAGGAAGTTGTGGTTGCTCTTAGATTCTACTAGAGTTTTCATAGCTTGCTTTAGAATGTGATTTTTCCTGTTGGTAATTGCAGCGTCCATTCTGGAACCAAATAGGCCAATCCTTTTGGTTCCACCACATAAGCACTTCGTCATCAAGGTTAACTTATTATTATTCTACATGAATTTGTAGACATTTTCAAGATATTTTATGTGATGTAATTTGTTATTGCTTATTTTGATATTGAGATGCTTGGTGATTAAGTTTTTTTAGTTGTTGGTGATTTAAATTAAGTTTTCCATTTTTACCTTTGGCTTGCCTTAGATAATATAGTGAAGTGTGTAACAAATAAGATGTTTCAATTCTTCCCAGTCTCCAATTAAGCTTTTTCATTGAATAAAAATATTTTAAGAAATAGTAGTCGGAGCAACCTTTGACTAAGTATGATTTGCTGAGTGGAATTTCCTGATGAAAAGAATAGGAAGAAACAATAGTAAGTTACAAACTATGAGGCATAAAATAAAATTTATATTTCATAGAGAATACTTGTTCACGCAACACAACATCCTAAGCAGCAGATTCAACATCATTAGTATCTCTTTGATTCAACCTTGAGCTGTTAGCAGATGCAACATCTTGGGTAAAAATAGATCTGTTTTCTAGATGATGATGACTAGTCTCTACATTTTTTACTGGAGAAATATATGTGTTCTGATCACTTCTAATAACACAAGCATCTGAAACTAATTTCTCTTCAAACTATCCTCCTTGCATTTCTGCAATTTTCAGCACTGTAGGAGACAACACCTTGTTTGCTTAGAATATCACTTCTCTGAAAACCTCAGAGTAAGAGGAAATTGTCACATAAATAACAACCTTAGTATACATGGGCTAAAACAATTATATAGATGAAGAACATATACTTTTCAGAAAATAAACTTTTCAGCATCTAGAATTGAATAAGTTGTGGTTGCACTTCTAAGCCATTTCCTTTGTTTCCTGTTCAATTGTGTAACACCCCAACCCCCACATTCCTTGAGTTTTGGACAACCACCATTATTTTGACGGTGGACTTAACCAATTGGCGGGTTGGGTCATGTTACTTTACAAGTGACACACA
>JAJIYU010015201.1:0-12831 GCA_030144865.1 Tinospora cordifolia
TGACATTTAAATAATCCCATTAATTTCAACATTATGGGATTTTAGGGGTTACATGATACTAAATACAAAGAGGTTACAAAGACATTCAATATATTATTATTATTATTATTACTTATAACAAAAACTTTTTTTTTGTAGTCTCATTATTCCTAAACTATGCCGTCTTATAACTATGCCGTCTTATCTTATCTCTTCACTAATCTCATGACTCATCTCATGGTAAAAGAAATAATCTATACCAAGGGAATTATTAAGAGAATTTGAATGTAAAAAATTGCTGATCGCCATCATTATTTGGTTGCAAAGATAGAAACTAAAAAAAAAATAGAAAGAAAAATTAGAACTGAAAAGTTTGAATGAGATGTTTGAATTTTATTATATAAGAGAACTTGATTTTGATTTGATTTGAAATAGTTTTAGATAACTACTATTATACCATAAATTATGAAAACGATTAGGAGCATAATTATCTCTATGGTCACCAAACTACTCCAGTTGTTGAAAAGTTACAATTTTTTTTTCTCTTTATGAAGCTTATCAAACTATTACTATCTCGTAGAGTGCAAAAATTTTACGTAGCTCTCATGGTTAATGTGCATCTTCTTCAATTTCTCTCGATGTTGCCTAACAAAATTTAAAAAATTGGGCAATTCTATTAAAATGAATATAAATGGTTATTAATCAATTCAAAATATAAATTAATTTTTTTTAATGACATATAATGATGTTGCTGCAATTTTGGGTTTTTGCGAGGTTTTTGTTAGTTTATAATGCAAATAAGATTCAATCATAGATCATACATAGGGGTGTAAGCCACCTGACCAACTCGACCATTTCAGGTCGAGTCAGAGATTTAACCAAATTTAATATAGCAGACAAAATTAATTAAGGATTTTTTAATTGCATTTATTTCTGTGTTGGTTTTCATTTTGTTGAGAGATGACTATAATTGCCAAACTTTAACGAACATTGATGTAGAATTTTTAGATTATTACTTGAACATGTTATGTCTGGTTTATTCAATTTGATTATTGGGTTTTGATGAGATTTATCATGTTTTATGCCCTAATGATATCTCTTGGTGTGTCCATGAGACTGATATATTGCTCACATGTGATTTCGATGTTGATGAGATGTATCAGACGATAGAATTAGTAACGTTCTAGTTCTTGATGGTTGACACATTTAGTGTCTCGATAATATATTTAATGACTTATGGGCGTGCCTCTCCATGTGTGACCCCGATGTGACAGAACAAAAAGATCGAGAATTGGGGTGTTACATACTTAAACTCTAAGAAGACTACTATAAACGATCATAGACCACAACAGACCAACATATACTATCATAGACTACTAAAGACCATTATAAATTGTTATTTGTTAGTTTTTCTTTAGCTTAAGTAAGTTGGTCTATGACCTTTTTTGTAATGGTTTATGATGGTCTCTAATTGTCTATAATGGTTTATAAGGGTTTATATTCATTTATAATGTTCTATAGTAGTTTATGATAAATGTAATTATTTATGAACTTACTTAACAAAAGGAAAGAATAACATATTTTGGTCTATGATGGTCTGTAGTGGTTTATGACAGTGTGTGGTGATCCATAATGGTTTATGATGGTTTATGATTGTGTATTGGTGTTCGAAAATGAACTTATTCGAACTTAAAAAAAGACAACTATAATTAGTTATAGACCATTATAGACTACAATAGACTATTATACAATTTTACAGACCATCATAGACCATAATATGTTAGTCTTTATTTGACTTAAGTATATTGGACTATGTTCGTCTATATTGGTCTATGACGGTCTCTAGTTCTCTATAATGGTGTATGAGGGATTATAATAATTTATAATTGTTAGCAACCCGCAAGTGTACGAGATCGCAATAGTAATATCCGATAAATCCGGGTATCGTCCTCAGGGAACAATGGTATCTATTGATTTTTAATACCAAAGTTACTAATGATCTCAGTTTTATTAAGACTAAATTTAAAGTGATTAATTCAATTTAAAAACCAGGAACTAATGTAAACAAAGACTAAGATAAATTGTAGAATTCAGTAGAGAAACATGTTTAGGATAATGAATGTCGTTGCATAGTTTGCAAATCTTTGTTATACTTGTGAAATAGCTAATCTATGAGTTATAGCATTAATGGCTGAAACCCTTTCCCAAGGTGTTCTAATACTCACTATATTTGTTTCATCAAACCCTCTCCCGAGGCGTTCGCTAGACAATCTATGTGTTTAAACTAAGAATCCCTGTGCAACTCCCTAGATTGGTCAACCATCTCCCGATCAATCAACTGGTCTAGGTCCAGATTGTGATGTCCAGATTGTAGACTTCTCTCCCAAGATAGACTGAAATACTAGGTTCAATACATCTATGGCCAGCAGATATAAGGCCTTAAGTCCACACAATAAGGAATAGAATTTACAAATCAGCAACTACAACCAGATATCACAAACTATGCTTTGAACAATCACATCCCAGACAATAGAACTGATTAGCTCGACATAGATGTAAAGGAAAACATAAAATCAGATTCAAATAAGCAATACATACTCAAATCTCTTTACAATCTTCAATAATCAATAAAAACCTAAGCTTTCATGCCCTAATAGCCGTCTTAGTGTTCCTTCTTCAATTCTCCCTCTCTTGGATTCTAAATACCTTCTTTTATTTATAGCCCCGTATTAAAAAACCTAAAAAATACGAAAATCTCGCATTGAAATCGAGTGCCTCGGTCAGTGACCGCGGTCCATGTGTTTGATGTCAAAAACCCCAGATTTTCTGCATTCTGTCCACCGCGGTCTGTAAAAGTACTATGCCAACCACGTTCTGGTAACCGCGATCTTCAATCTGTGGATCGCGGTCACCAGTGTGGTATACACTGTTTTGTTCTTCAGCCCTGACTGCAATCTTCAGTTTGTTGTACCGTGGTCTTCTGGTCTTTGTTCTTGATTTTCATCTCTTTTACACTTTCTTCTGATGCATTCCTTGAATATATCAACCCGTATCCTATAATACATGCAAATTCCTTTCCCAGACATTATTTTCTCATAGAAACATATCAAAATCATCAAAACAAGGCTTAAGAGTTATTAAATAATGCATTTCCTAACTATATGTAACTATTGGTAATCATGCAATTCTATACTTATATTTTCTCTTATTTCCTACAAAATACATCGTCTAATAGTGGTTTATTATGCAACTAACAAATACCCCCAAACTTAGACTATTGTTCGTCTTCGAACAATGACTCTATTCTAAAACTAACATGTCATGCCATATAGAGTTCAAATTTTTTTTTACTCATCATTGTAACCTCAATTGTCTATTCCTATAGCTTATAACTCATTAACACTCCCTTAGAGACATTCAGTTTGTCTAGATTTTCAGTTCATCATCTGTTCTTCCTTAACTTCACCCTATCATCCCTCAGTGTCTCAATCCTCTTGGACTTTGCAAGTAATTTGCAGGTACCATTCCATTCACAAAAAATATTTCCTAATACCTAAGTACACAGACCCTCTCAATTTTCTCATCTATCCATCTTCTACTCAAGTCAAATTATAGTCAGGATCAATGGTCTTTCTCTTAGGTTGTAACGTGGCCTGGCTCGAGGTACAAGTGTGATAGGAATTTAAATCTGACTCAGGTTTATACTAATAGCAACAATAATAACCTGATTTGTTTTGGTTTTCTTAATATAGTTTGAGCATTTCTGTTCCATCCTTTGTTTTTTTTTTCTTTTTTTTTGATTTTTTTATGCTTACAACCATGTCTTCATAGCTCCCCCAAACTTCTTTCAGTATATGCACTTCAAATTAAACTCAAATGTACACTCTTACAAAATTCAAAAGTTTAGTTATCATTGAGAATATTAAAATACTAAGAAAATAAATATAACACTTTTTTTAAGAAGCAATAACATAAAATTGAACATATACATAATTCAATGTTCACATCCCCTTCTTCTTTTGCATTATCAGAATAGGTGATATTACAACCATGAGTGCACACAAATAGGTTTAACTGATGTATTCACAAGAGGCTCGAGTGTTTCTCTAATGTCTAGGTTCATAATCAAGAAAATAGGCTGCAAGGCTCGAAATTGGCTACAAAGGAATATAAATGTTGGGATCGGCCTTTAGGCTATGACTCAAACAATGATGGCCTACTTCATTTCCCTCCTATAGTCATTCCTAAGTAGTAATCAAGATAGATTCGATTATTTTGAGAATCTGTGGGAAGTTCTTTCCGCTTATGGTTTGGTTTCTACTCCTCACTTTCTCAGTCTTCAGAGTCTCAGTCTACCTAAGACTACAGAGATCTGTCAAGGTCAAATTTCAGACAAACCAAGCACACAGACTGTTTGAAAGTACCCTAATTCTTTGTCTCATCACACTAGAGGAATTTTCAATTTCATTGGTTACTCAGTGAAATTTTTTTCAGAAATATGGCATGATTCTAGCCTAATTGACACCTATATGCTCATGTCCTAACTAATATGCTCATGAATTGACACTAACATCAATAATCCTAATTTCTAAATGTCATGAGATACTATATCTAGTTATGCATATATGTCAAAAAAATATTTAGTTTATAAGTAATAATACAACCAAAATAAGTAAAAATACCAAAATATGTCAAAATAATTAACCTAAAAAAAATAAACTTACACCTTAAACCTGAATTTGACTTTGAAGAAGAATGCGAAGAATGCACGCACACCCCCAAACTTATTTTGTGCTTTGTCCTCAAGTGCACATAGAGATGTAAACATGAGCGTGGTAACATATCACACATGCATTCAAAGAGAACCAAAAAGAAAGAATTAGTCTGGAAATTAAGGCAAAAGAAGGATTAACATTAAGCACTAGAAGCATAGTTAAAATTATGCATAGTCAGGAGAAAACAGAAAAATTGAAGAATCAAGAATATACAATAGTTCAAGTTGTCAAAACAGATGCAAGAAAAACAAAATAAACATCAAACTCATGGTGCTCAAGGATCTGCACCAAACATCTCTTCCTCAGTAATAAAATCATTAAAGTTATCAACACCATCATCATCATCATCATCATCATCTATAGGAACCTCTGGTGCGGGTGGCTGAGCTGGAGGTACGCAACACGTCATCTCCAAGTAAGGCAAGGTGCACAGAGGTGGAGGTAAAGCTTCTGCCATGCTCGGCTGCAAGCTATGTATACACTGGGTCATGTATGACATCCAGTGCATCATAGTGTGATCTTCAGTGAAACGGGATGCAGCTGCGGCTGAGGAAGACTGAGGAGCATTTGCTGGGAGTGTAGGGGCAGAGGCAGGACCGGTAGCTTGTGGAGGGGACTCAGCAGAGGACCTACACCTCTTAGAAGTTGAGGATGTGAACATCTTCATCGCTATGTGGTCCTTCATCTTCAACAACGACTCAGTCTTGTCCCAAACAACTCCCACCCATCTACATAGCTCGGTGATCAAGGTGGGATGTGGTAGACCGACATTTGTTTTGTTGATGGCTGATCTGATAGAGTTGGAAATAATTGTCCCAATATTGATTGGGAGCTCCTTCATGACACAGTAAACTAGAACAACCCTTTCAACAGTAACCCGGTTAATGGCTAAAGAAGGAAGAAGATTATCACAAACAAGATACAGCCAAACCTTAGCCTGTGTGGTGAACGTAGTCTTCATTAGGTTCACAGGCCTGTTGTTATAGCAAATCCAAGAAGCTCCATCAACACATAGAGTCCTCAGTACCTCATCCGGATCAAACTTCGGCAACAGATTATAGTACTCATCTGGTGTGTCATTCGACAGGCCATAAACTTCATTAATAACTGCCGCATTGAACGACACCCACTTCCCCCGTACCCAAATAGAAGTGCCCTCTCTGTCTGGGGCATTGGCATAAAATTCCTGTACTACAGACACCACCGTGTTTCCTGGTGCTTAGATCAGCCTATTCCAGTTGCGGGCCGCTATCACAGTATCTATGCCCAATTCACTCTCCTCCGTTATCAACATGATACCTCTCTCCGGGATCAGATGTCTGTTAGACCTGATAATGGTCAGTCTTTGCTTAGCATTTGCTATTCTTAATCTGTTCCTGTCTGATGGAGGAGGAGGAGGTGCTTGCTGTTTGCCTTTTGACGTTTCATTCTTGGAGGCCTACATTCACAGAGATTAACACCAAGGAAAACAACAAGATTCATATATATAATAATATCTCAACCATTCAAAATTCTCAGTATATGGCTCTAATACATGGTCTCAGTGTTATTATATCAATTTCATTCAAAACTCATGCAACATTGAATCTTGTATTGGTTTGGATGATGAATAAAATTCAAAAATTGATGAAAAGGCACCTCATTTCATGAAACAACACATTTTAAACATTAATAACTCATGAATATGGGTGTGAACATTCTTTAGTGCACATATGAATCAAACAAATGGCATTCTTAGAATCAAGAAGAGAATAAGATGAATCTTAGATCAAAAATCACTATGAAAGCATTCTTAAACCATTTTGAACCATCTAATCCATTTCCAAATCATTTCAAACTATCTAAACCATCCTAAATCATCTTAAACATTTGAATAAATGCAAGAACTAGTAAGAAATCAAAGTAAAACACTTACATTTTGATTGGAAGATGACGAAAACCTTGAAAACTTGAAGAAGAATTCCAAAAATCACACAAAATCTCAGATTTTTCAACACAAAAATGAGCAAAATGACCGCAATCTTTGCTTTATACAACGCATGGGGCGCGGTCCATGTGCAAAATCTTCTTGTTTTTGGGCATCACGAACTGGTGACCGCGGTCCACAGTTTTTCCTATGATGGAGGACCGCGGTCTTCAGTGTGGTGCTCAAAACCCCTGTTCTGTGGATCGCGGTCAGTGGAAAAACCCATACTAGTGACCGTGGTCTTCAGAACATTGCCCAAACACTGCATTCTGTGGACCGCGGTCTACAGTGCAGTATTTTGTTTAATGAGCTAGTGACCGAGGTCATCATATCATGGACTGCGGTCTACAGTTTTGTGGACTCTTTTTAATCAATTGTAGGTGCATATACTCAATTTCTCTATGAAAACTAACAAACTTACTCAAAAATGTAATCAAGCAAAATCCTAAAGTGGGTTGCCTCCCACTAAGCGCTAAGTTTAACGTTGTTAGCTCGACGAGGATATGCCGCTTCAATTGTTGAGGAGAATTGTCTCCACCATTTGCTTTTGACCATACTTAAGATTGTGATCCTGTAGCTGTTTCTTGAAGCCACTCTGAATATGAACAACATCGAGTAGCTCTTTCTTATTATAATTGAGTTCTCTGTGTACTTGATCTGCACACCTTTTAGCGTAGTTATCCTCTTCAACCTGAATGTGTTCAGGTTTGGGCTTTACAATCTTTCTCTGATTACCAACTTTCTTAGCAGTTTCTTTCTTGCCTCTCGACCCTCTGGTCAGGGGTTTTAATGAGCTGTAGATGTTGAAAACAACTTGTTTGTTATTCATTCTCAATGTGAGCTCTCTCATGGCAACATCTATAAGGGCCTTACTAGTAGCTAAGAATGGTCGCCCAAGAATCAATGGTGTCTCCTTGTTTTCTTCCATATCAAGAACTGCAAAATCTCTAGGGAAGATAAACTTATCCACCTTAACTAAAACATCCTCATTGATGCCTCGTGGATAAGTTACAGAACTATCTGCAAGCTGAAGGGTAATATTGGATGGCTTAATCTCCGAGAGCCCCAACTGGCAATAAACTGAGAATGGCATGAGATTTATACTAGCTCCAAAATCACAAAGAGCTTTATTAAAGATCTGAGTGCCTATGCTACAAGGAATGGTGAAACGTCCCAGATCTTTCAACTTCTTAGGCAGCTGTCTTTGAATAATCGCACTGCACTCCTCTGTCAACCACACTGTCTCATGACCTGACTGCTTCTTGGAAAACCTGTATGGACAGGGTAACGAAGGTGGTGCAATATGTTTGCTGCCTTGAATATTAATGTCAGGTCGTCTAAGCTCCTTTTTCTCAACAATGATAGGTGCTAAATCAGTAGACTCGATAAGAGCTGGCCCTTCAGAAATGATAGGCTTATTGACCATCATAGGAGGCTTAGAGGTGGTTTGCTGTCTCTCCACTTCACACACACTTCTTATGAATATTGCATTGCAACTCTCCTTAGGGTTCACTTGAGTGTCACTTGGAAATAAATTTTGCTGCTTGTTTGACACTATCTGTGCCAACTGCCCCACTTGAGTTTCTAAATTGTTGACTGTAGCATTTAAATTCCCAATTTGAATTTCAAGTCCAAAAACTCTAGTGTCATTCTTATCAACCCGGTCAGTAAGCTCTTTGAAAAATCTTGTGTGCATATTCATCATTTCATCTAATTTATCCTCCAAAGACGGCTTCTTATCTTGCAAGGGCTGTTGGTTGACAAAACCTGGAGGCATCTGAGCATTTCTGTTATTTGCATATGAAAAATTCTCATGGTTTCTCACACCCGGATGATAATACTTGGGGACATTATACCCCCCAGCTGGTGCTTGATACCTGTTGAATTTATTCAATGCGTTCATTTGTTCAACTGAGGCTTCTCCATGATACAATGCCTTGTTTGCTTTAGCAATAGAGTGCACTTGTTGATGCTGTTGAAGTTGAGATCCACTACTCTTCTCTTCCACCAAATTCAGTCTATGAGTCATTGCTGCAATTTGGGCATGCATGGCACTAATCTCGTCAACTTCATGAAGTCCCACTCTTTTCGCTGTACCTCTTTCTGTACCATGTCCATAGGCATTGGCGGCCATGTCTTCAATCAGTTGAGTTGCCTCTGTGGTTGATTTCCCCATTAAAGATCCTCCACCTGAATCTATCAATGCTCTTGTAGGTGGTGTAAGTCCACTGTAAAACATATGAATTTGAAGCCAAGGTAGATAACCATGTTGTGGGCAACACCTTATTAGGTCTTTAAATCGTTCCCAAACCTCATAGAGTGATTCAAACTCAGATTGTTTGAAAGAACTTATCTCCCCTCGCAGCTGATGCACTTTTGCTGGTGTGAAGTACTTTTGGAGGAACCTTTGACCCATATCTTCCCAAGTAGTGATACTTCTTGGAAGCAAGGTTTGTAGCCAGCTTTTAGCTTTATCCCTTAAAGAGAAGGGAAACAATCTCAATCTAAGCTGATCTTCAGTCACGCCATGGATTTTTACAGTATCGCATATCTCCATGAATGAGTTTAGATGAACCATAGGGTCTTCCACAGCTGAGCCTCCAAACTGTTGTTGCTGCACCATTGTAATCAAAGACGGTTTCAACTCAAATGTATTGGCATTAATAGGCGTCCTTGCTATTCTAGAGTAGTTGTTGTTCAAAACGGGTTTGAAGAAGTCTCGCAATGGTGCTTCCCCGTTATTACCAACACCCGAACTTCCGCTTTCAGCCATGTTTGAAGCACGTTCTTGAACCTCCAACCGAATTTGACTGATTGTCTTCAGCAAATCTGGATTGTAGGTGTCACAAGGACGTTCACTCATACAAGCCTGAAACACACGAGAACAAAACGATCAAGTGTAGTGGTATTCTAAGATAAATCGATTAATGAATTAAAAAAAACTATTGTCTTGAATAAAACCAAACCAATTTCAACTGGTTTTAAAAACAATTACACTGTCGTTAGAAACCCGCAAGTATACGTGATCGCAATAGTAATATCCGGTAAATCCGGGTATCGTCCTCAAGGAACAATGGTATCTATTGATTTTTAATACCAAAGTTACTAATGATCTCAGTTTTATCAAGACTAAATTGAAAGTGATTAATTCAATTTAAAAACGAGGAACTAATGTAAACAAAGACTAAGATAAATTGTAGAATTCAGTAGAGAAACATGTCTAGGATAATGAATGTCGCCGCAAGATTTGCAAATCTTTGTTATACTTGTGAAATAACTAATCTATGAGTTATAGCATCAATGGCTGAAACCCTTTCCCAAGGTGTTCCAACACTCACTAGATTTGTTTCATCAAACCCTTTCCCGAGGCGTTTGCTAGACAATCTATGTGTTTAAACTAAGAATCCCTGTGCAACTCCCTAGATTGGTCAACAATCTCCCGATCAATCAACTGGTCTACGTCCAGATTGTGATGTCCATATTTTAGACTTCTCTCCCGAGATAGACTGAAATACTAGGTTCAATACATCTGTGGCCAGTAGATAAAAGGCCTTAAGTCCACACAATAAGGAATAAAATTTATAAATCAGCAACTACAACCAGATATCACAAACTATGCTTTAAACAATCACATCCCAGATAATAGAACTGATTAACTCGACATAGATGTAAAGGAAAACATAAAATCAGATTCAAATAAGCAATACATACTCAAATCTCTTTACAATCTTCAATAATCAATAAAAACCTAAGCTTTCATGCCCTAATAGCCGTCTCAGTGTTCCTTCTTCAATTCTCCCTCCTTTGGACTCTAAATACCTTCTTCTATTTATAGTCCCGCACTAAAAAACCTAAAAAATATGAAAATCTCGCATTGAAATCGAGTGACCTCGGTCCATGTGTTTGATGTCAAAAACCCCAGATTTTCTACATTCTGTCCACCGCGGTCTTCAATTTGTGGATCACGATCACCAGTGTGGTATACACTGTTTTGTTCTTCAGTCCTGACTGCAATCTTCAGTTCGTTGTACCGCGGTCTTCTAGTCTTTGTTCTTGATTTTCATCTCTTTTACACTTTCTTCTGATGCATTCCTTGAATATATTAACCTGTATCCTGTAATACATGCAAATTCCTTTCCCAAACATTATTTTCTCATAGAAACATATCAAAATCATCAAAACAAGGCTTAAGAGTTATTAAACAATGCATTTCCTAACTATATGCAACTATTGGTAATTATGCAATTCTATACTTATAATTTCTCTTATTTCCTACAAAATACATCGTTTTACCTAGTCTAATAGTGCTTTATTATGCAACTAACAATAATTATCTATTTTTGTTTATGATGCCTGTAATTGTTTATGAATTTTCATAATCCAAAGAAAGACTAACACACTATGGTCTACGATAGTTTGTAACGGCCTATCATTGTCTATGGCAGTTTATAATATGGTCTATGATTGAGTATTAATGTTTGTAGTCGAAAATAAACTTACTCAGACTTAAAAAAAGGCAACTATAGACGATCATTGTAACGCCTCGCCTCCTGTGCTGGTACCTACGTCATCCGACAGTATATTTTTCTTCCTCAATATCTTTAGGCTACCTGGGAGGCGGGCCCGTGTTACGTTATCTTTTTTCCTTTCTAAATCTCATATCCATGAGATATTCTGTGCACATTAATCTATGTATAACTAATTTCTAAAATCATTGACGCCATGAAATAAAATAAATATTTTATTATTTAATGAAAAATTTCAAGAGTAATAATTTAACTTTCGTTACAATAAAATAAATAAATAAATTTGGGCCCACATGCCTTACAATGAATTTAAATAAAAATTCCTACATATTGAATGACTCCTATGTAGCTTGATAATTAAATTCTTGAAATGTTAAAAATAAGGGGTGAGCTATAAAGCCCATTAAATCATCCCAAATATTTAATTCATTATTTCATTAAAATAAAACATGGATAACAAACACTTATAAGGAATTAAGTAATTTAAACAATTTATTATTTTGGTTGTCATTAAAGACCGAAAGGATACCCCCAGTATTTCCAATCCCTAGGGAAAGAGCTACTATACTGAACTCAGATCGACACAGTTGAGGTAGGATCAACTTCGAACCTTCTATTCCTCATAACTTTTGATTGGAATACTCACGAGGAACTGTAATACCTACAATTTCAGTGTTGTAATACTCGGAATTCGAAATTTTTTTTTAAATTTATTGTTACTGTTCAAAAATACGGTTACTGTTCAAATATATGGTTACTGTTCACAAATACGGTCACTATTTTGTCGGCAGACAAAATAACTTTCGGCGGGTTACTGTAGCTACAGTAACAGGTATTGTAGCCATAGTAACAACTATTTACAACTGTGTAGATTCGTCTTTTTCTGCCAGAAAAATCTATATAAGCCCCCCCCTCCCCCTCCCCCCACCCCACCTTATTCTGAAAATTCATTCCAGCAAGAAAAAACGAATTTCTTTGCTTACTTTCTTCTCTTCTCTTATTCTTTAGCTGTTTTAGACAGCAAACATAGTAGTAGGAAGGGGAAAACCCCTGTTTCAGTATAGCAGTAGTGAAGATCTACTGTTGGGTGCCCCTTTTGAAGCAATTGGAAGGTGGTTCTGATCAAAGCAGGTATAATTACTCTGCTCTAGTCTTTATTTAAGTTGGGAGATGTTGTTGTTCATTTCAGTACACATACGTAGTTTACTGTTCATATATATGGTACTATTCACGGTTACTATTTGACACTGTTCATATATACGGTACTGTTCATGGACATCGATTAAATTACATTTTCGAAACGTAAATCCTAAAGACTGTTGGTCAAAGCCTTGAAACAAGTTGAAATAATACCGCAAGGACTCAGAAAAATATTACTAAGGTGGAAGTGATTACTCTACTATTTAGTATTATTTGAATTTTAATGCTGAATATGTGATGTTTGTATTGTTTGAATATCTGGAATTATGCATGTTTATTGATTTAATGATGTGTGAAAGATTTTTCTTTATTTTTAATTTATTTATGACCGAGAGAGTATGCTCTGTAGTTGCGTCTTGTACGATCTTCTACATCAGAAATCGAC
>JAJIYU010015202.1:0-12797 GCA_030144865.1 Tinospora cordifolia
TTTTTCACCTTAATCTATCAATTTAAATAACTAATTAAATATAATATAATCAACCTTACTTAAAAGACAATCAATTCTTTTAGAATGAGTTTAAATTTATATTAATTTCAGATGTCTTCACCCCAAAAAATAAAATTTTTCTTTCAATAACACTCTGGCATGAAATGATCATTCTACCCTTATTATAACTCCATTACTTTCATCAAAATTTCACACACCTCACTCTATGGCCCCACCTTTCCACACCACTAGACCCACTTTCTTTCTTCAGAAGTCTTAGTTTGTCATGGTGGAGATTTTACCTTTGACCTCGGCCCAATGATGCCGAATTTGGATTTAGTCTTTCATATTTTTGTCTCAACTTTACATTTTTGTCGTCTTTACTAATTAAATGTTATTTTGATAATTTCAAATCAAAGAATAATGCACAAACATTATTGTTGTTTAAACTCAATAATTTACCCTAGAATGGCAATTTAAAATAAGGGAGAAATTGATATCATCGACAAAAAAAAAAATAGAAAAGATGAATGAATTTGCTATTACCGTTAAAAACTCAAATTGTGAAGGAAATGGTTGGCAAGCTATTAAATCTTGTGTTTAAGAGATATGGTTGGTATAGAAAAGATGAATGAATTATGTACAAACATTATTGTTGTTTAAACTCAATAATTTACCCTAGAAAAAGGCAAAAAGTCTATACGTCAAAGTGAAAAAAAGCGAAAAAAAGTATATTCGAGATGGGAATTTATTGTAGTTGCGCTTTTTTGTTAAATGGAAAGAATCCAACTGACTAGGTATGGTTTTTAACAGTGGCATGTGGCACCCATAACCATGAGTCAACAAAATAATTTGAAGGGCACTTACATGTGAATAGGTTGAACACTAGCAAGATTGACGTGACGTTGCAAATGACAAAGGACAACCTACATCCTAAATAGATCCTCATGACCTTGACCGAAAGAAATTCAATGAATGTATCGACCTTGAGGACCATTTACAATGAAAGGCAAAAGCAGATATTCATAAAAGTTGCGGGTAGGTCACAAAGGCAATAACTTTTGCAATTGTTAGATGGAGCCAAATACTCTAAGTGGCATAGGTGTAAAGGTAAAACTAACATTGTCAAGGACATTTTTTGTGTTCATCCTTGTTTTGCTAAATTGTTTAAACACTTTTATCAAGTCTTGTTGATTGATTGTATATATAAAGTAAATAGGTGCAAGTACCATGTTCTATAGATTGTTAGGGTTACATTTACTAATATGACATCTTCAGTTGCATTTAGGTACATGTCTGCCAAAAAAAAGAGGTTAACTTTACATGACCATTGGAGAGATTAAGGGATTTAATTGATGGTTGGTTTCATCCAAAGGTTATTATTACTGATAAAGATTTGGCCTTAATGAACATAGTTTTACATATGTTTCCCAAGTCTACCAATTTAATCCATACATGGCATACTAATAGGAATGTATTAACCAATATGAAAGAAATGTTTAAAGCGACTGACAATTTCAAAGAATTCTTTGTAAAATGGAAAGCATTAGTAAATATTTCAATAGGGAATGAGTATAACAAAAAACTTTAGATTATGGAAGCCGAGTATTGTGCATTTGAAAATTTGCTCATTTAATTGAAGAAGACTTGGTTGAACCAATTCAAGGAGTGGCTTCTGAAGGCTTAGAGGTTATGCAGTTTGGGAATACAACAACGAATAGGGCGCACATGCCAAATTAAGAGGTACTTAGGGTCTTCTTAAGACAATTTTGTGACATCATAAAATATAGTCAATCCAATGTTTGAGCTATAACACAAAGATCAAAGCATTATTTGAAAGAACATATTGCCAATCTTTA
The DNA here is from genome assembly GCA_030144865.1 of Tinospora cordifolia. Lineage (NCBI taxonomy): Eukaryota > Viridiplantae > Streptophyta > Magnoliopsida > Ranunculales > Menispermaceae > Tinospora > Tinospora cordifolia. Next base: position 1,860 of record JAJIYU010015202.1, read on the forward strand.
CCCAAAACTAAAGCTTCAAATAGTAGTTTCGGCCCTATTTGGCTGAGACCCCACTATAAGTTTTGGCCAGCTTGGCGCGAGACTCAATAATGAGTCTCAGGCTAAGTTGGCTGAAACCCTCTGAAGACAGGGCCAAGATCACAGACAAAGGTTATGGTTTTGGGGCTTATGGGGCAATTGGATTTTTAGGCAAGACCCCTATTCAAGATTTTATTTTTGGGCCTTTTTGCCAATTGTTTCATAACTAAATGGAAACTCAAATTGATGCATAGGGTATGTTAACTAATATAGCATGCACACAAAACAAGTCTAATAACCATTACAAATCACGAAAAAACATAGCATACCCACAACACAAGTCTAATAATATAAAGTGTCGATTGTTACAACACCCCATAATGCGCATCATGTCCACTCAATTATCTCATGACACCCTATGCTTCCTTGTGAAAAACCATCGCATTGGTTGTGATGGTTTGGCTTCAATGTCATCTATGGGGCTCGATGATGTATTCCTTTCGTCAATGATCTCAAAATGCATTGTTCTGCCTCATCAAATGTTAAGACTTGAGAATACATGTAATACTTCGATTCCTGAACCATTCACAATTGACCTGTTTGTCTCATGGTTAGAGACATATATACATTTGTACTTGCTTTTGTCTCATTTCACCATTCAAGAACTGGAATATTATTATTTCATACATCACTGATCTCCTAGTTACACCAGGGCATCTCCCAAAATACAATAGATACTTTAACTAAATTGACTCATAAATAGATTAATGAAAATCTTGGGATGATATATTAACTGAAAAGGAACTTAAAAGAAACATTAAAATTGACTGCTAATCGTGCCCTCATGGCCGATGTTTCAAATAAAATAACCAATATTTGGCCCAATGGTCGATTTTCAATTGGTAAACCAAACTAAATGAACAAATTTGTGGTGGATCACATGCGCTACAAACTAGAAAAATATAAAATATAGTTCTATTCCTAAGACAACCTCAATTGTGAGGCATATCACTTCAACTACTAATAGAAAGACTTCATAATACTTGTTGGCACAAGTTTCTTCAATGGTTACCTGCAAAAGAATGAGAGGGGCGAGCTGAAGAATCTGGTGGATCATACACAATACATCTCAAGAATTATTCCAATCAAAACACAGAACATGCACACACTTATCAAGCATTAGGTGATTCAAATATTTGATTGTTTACAACTATCTTTCAGACCGAAAGGATTATTCTCAATATCCCCCTATTGGTTTGTGATATCATCCAGAGGTAATGCCCAAAAGTCGGTTGCCTATTCAGGACCATAACTTGGAAATGACGTCCACTAAGACTCTTAATCTTATCTTATTACTATCACCAGCCATGATAGTAACCTTATTACTATCATCGACCATGAAAGTAGTTTCAGCACACAAACTGGGTGAGGGACACCTACGATGACACTAAATTATCGATCATGACAATAGTATCATCGGCCTGGTACATGGTTAGAATTCTTAATAATCTTTGTTAAGCTAGACCACTAGCATGCTCAACAACATCAAAATTCCAGGATATGAACATATAACATATTTTAAAAAACCATTAGCCATGCATAGCCTCACAAGTCATGTTATTCAACATATAGTCCATACTACATATTTCACTATAGCATCGCCATACTTAATCATATAATGTACTATCAATAATAAAATGAACATGCAATCCATTTGACATGATGGTAATCACTTCCTAGCATTCTTCTTAGTATAAGATTTATGTAAGTGAACAATCACGTATGAAATCAATCGATCATAACACCCTAGCATGTTTCTAGACAAGAAATCAAATAAAAGAACAATCATATTCTATATTTTAAAACTAAGATAATACGTACGAGTAGGGTAATCATCTCCACCTTAATCATTGATCTCCTTAGATTCTTGTGTTACGATTCCAACTTGTCTTAAGCCTGAAGATTTAAAACCATTAGACTTAGGAAGTTTTCTATAATGTTTTAAAACATGTTTTGATGATTCCTTTCCCAACATCACTCATAGTGTATTCAAGATAGTCCATTAGAAGGGTCAAAGCGCTGTTTTAATTCTATGTACTACAACAGAGGAAAGTAGTATTGTGGTAATCACAAGTGTACATAAACCACAAGGGGTACAATTTAACGCATTACCGCGATAATAAGAATGTAAAATGTCTAGGAACGCTACATTATCGCAGTAACCAGAATGTGTAATCCAAGATATAATGTATTACAACGGTAATCACTGGCATTACTACAATAACCATAATGTATATCACTTTGCACAGATTTAAAAATAGACATGCTACTGTGGTAGTAACTTGAATTACTCATGAACCAATTTGCAATCATGCAGTCCATGACATTTTCTTCCTTCTCTTCTGCCCCCATGAATTTAACACCCTAATAATCTTCAATTTACTGTCGGAATACAAGAGCTAGGCACTAGGATGGAGTAGAAATGTTATACCTTCGTGAATCGTCCCGAAATAACTCATTAATGAATAATATTGTAACGACAGCTCCTTGGATCCTTTTGAATGATTTCAACTCTATTTTCATGGTGGAAAACCAACATGAGTTCTTAGAGATGGCTAGAGTTTTGATTCTCATGAAGGTAGGAAAAATAGAAGGAACCCAAGATTATAAGAACATTATATTACCTTGTATACTAGTTTACCAATAATCTATGATAGGAAAGCTCAAATTTGAGTGTTGTTCTCCTTGTTTTTTCTTGTGGGACAAGTTGAGAGAGAAGTGAAAAGAGAAAAGTCAACTGGAAGAAAATGAGAGACTCGTCACTTCTTTATAGCGGGGTGCCAGTTATAGCGTTAGGATAGGTTTAAGACTGTTTGTGAGATAATATTTATCTAGGATTTCCTTGATATTATCTCTCATATATCCTCGTTCTAGTTGTATTCATCATCCTTATACAATTTGGATGTGAAAAAGCCCTGAGGTGCATGTTTTAATCGAGTCACATGTTTTAAAAGAGAAAACACGATGTTCATGCAAGCCATGCGCTACCGCAGTAATGAATCTGATTATTGTGATAACTAGAGCATTTTTTCAGGCTATTACAATCTACCCTCTTAATTTAAATTTTCTCCTTGAAATTTGAAATAATTTACTTGATTCAATCACCATCTACAATAATGTTGATTAGGTATTTTTGGTGAATAAGTGGGGATATTTGAGTCGCATTTCACTTTCTAACTCTCAAGTTGCTTCCTCAATGTCGTGATGCCTCTAAAGGACCTTGATTATCCGAATGTCCTCTATTCTTAAACACTGCACCTTGCGATCCAATATACTAACTGCAGACGCCTTGTATGTGGCATCATCTTGGACCAGTATATCCTCTTAGTGAATGATATGAGATGGGTCATGCTCATGCTTTCGCCGCATAGATATGTGGAAGACATTATGTATTGAGAACATCTTATCGAGTAGGTCCAAGTTGTATGCACATTCTCCTACCCATCTTGTAATCTCGAACGACCTGACAAATCTTGGTGACAACTTCCCTTTTCAGCCAAATCATCTAATGCCCTTTTGATAACTAACTGTTAGGAATACCTTGTGGCCTTCCTGGAACTCTAGGGGTCTCATCCGTCTATTAGCATAACACTTCTATTTGCTCTAAGCTATCACTAATCTCTTTTGGATCAATTTGACTTGTTCGTGCATTTCCCCTATCAATTCAGGTTTTGTAAGCACTCGATCCTCCAACTCTACCCGACATGATGGTGATCTACGAGGTCTTCCATACAAAGCCTCATAGGGTGCCATCTAAATACTTATTTCGTCGCTATTATTATAGGAGAATTTAGCTAGATGCAAGTACTTACTCCAATTGTTCTTTAAATCACGAACACATGCTGTCAACATATCTTCCAAGATTTCCATTACCTTCTTTGATTGTCTATCTGTCTGTGGGTGAAATGTTGTGTTCATCGTCAATCTAGTTCCCAATGGTTTCTACAAACTTTGCCATAATTGAGATGTGAACCTCGCATCTTGATCTGATAGTCATGGGTATTCCTTGCAGTCTCACAATCTCTTTAACATATACTTTCCCCAATTTGTTAACCGAATTCGTGGATTTGATTGGTAAAAAGTGAGTTACATTTGTGAGGCAATCAAGTATAACCCACACAGTGTCTTCCCCTTTCTAATTCATAAGCAACCTGCTAACAAAAGCCATTGCAATGTTTTCCTATTTCAACTCTAGTATAGAAAGAGGTTGAAGCAAACTTGTGGGACATTTATGTTCAACTTTCACCCTGTTGACAACTCAAACACTTAAAGATGCATGTGGCTACATCTTTCTTCATTCCTTTCCACCAATAAACATTACAAAGATTTTGGTACATCTTGTTACCTCCAGGATGCATAACATGCCTTGTCTGATGCACGTCATCTAATATTATTTGTCTACTCTTTCCAATTTCAGGTACACACACCCTGTTACCCAATCTGAGCATACCATCTATATCAATTTTGAAATCATTATGTTTGACTTGTTTAACACCTTCGATTAGGTCCAAGATCCATTTATCTTATTTCCATTCTTCCTTAATCTGTTGGAGTAGATCTGACTGGCACACCATTGTAAACAACATTGCTTGATCCCCATTTTTTTCTGACACCTAGATTATGATTTTCTATCAGTTGGTACATCTGAGCTTTTTCTTCTTCAATTCCACTATATTTCCTACTCAAGGCATCTACTACAAAATTTGTTGGTCTAGGATGATAGTGGAGTTGGAAGTCATAATTTTTCAAGAATTATATCCATGTTCTTTACCTCAGGTTCAACTCCTTTTGGGTATATACGTATTTCAAACTTTTATGATCTGCATACAAATCAAATCTCTCTACATATAGGTAATGTCTCCAAATCTTCAAGGCAAAAATAATTGTTGCTAGCTCCAAGTCATAACTTAGATAATTCTGTTTGTGTGCCTATAGTTGTTGTGAAGCATAAGTGTTGACCACCCTTGTAACACCCCACCCCCCATATTCATTTAGTATTGGACATAGCCACCATTCTTTGACAGTGGACTTAACTATTTGGCGCGTTGGGCAGGTGTTACTTTATAAGTGACACACACTTGACTTTCTATTTCACTCATTTCATGCCTTAATTGTATTTGACAGTATATCACTTAAATTTAAGAATTTAAAAAGGCAGTAATACTAGAAATGAATGAAATTTATAAACTCAATTAATTAAAAAAAATTGAGTACATAATTTGATCTTAAAAAAAAATTATTACAGTGGAAGATTCAAAACTTGGGCAACATGCCCTTACATCGAAATTATAAACTTTCAAAAAAAAAAGGAACCTAACTAATGGTCATGGTCTTCATCTAATTTAAATACCTAAAAAATAGAAGGAAGGGGTGAGCACATAGCCCAGTGGATCTTTCTAAACATTTCAATCATTATTCCAATTCAAACAAACAAAGCATATCAAAAATTTTTGTACATTTGGTTCAAACAAATTTCTTGTTTATGGTTAACATTAAGACCGAAAGAGTTTAATCTCTGTGTTCCACATCATTGAGAGAGACAATCACTTTTGGAAACTCAAACCCCAATATCTATGCAGTGGGATCACTTTTGGAAACCCAGTTCAAAATCATCAATGGTAAGCCGGCAAGCCGGATTGGGGGTGGAACACACACGATGACACTATGCAGTCCATCATTGCGCCGGTACGTGGTTAGGATCATTATTTAATCTTTCCTTAGTGATAAAACACACAATGTCGAATTAAACCATCGACATAACATATACATAATATGAATCATTAAATATTTATTCATGGCATAATTCATGCATATTATGCATCATTATTCTTGATTTCTAAACATGTGTAACATGTATATTTATGGCAGATCAAATAAATAAAGCATGCATATTTAAAAGATATATTCAATCATTCAACTTCAAAACATCATCACACATGCAAGACTTATTCAAATTAAAATAAAGAAGTAAAAGTTAGAAATTACTTCCACCTTAAATAAATATCTTCTGCACACTTCTGAAATTCGGGAGAGTTCCGTTACTTCAAAGCTTCTAAACACTCAAGAACTCTGAAGAACACTTAAGAACAGTTCAAGATTACTCAAGAACTGAGGAGATTGCCAAGAAGAAGGCTAGAAAGAGTCAAGAGGGACTAGTATGCTCTTGATTTGGGATGAAAACAATGAGAGCACTAGGGGTCCTTTATATAGAGTTTAAAATGACATAGAATAGTAAGTTTGTAGTGTTCTCTTTGTAGGAAACTTGCCAATTATTTAAATTTTCATGCTTCCTAAGTATAGGAAAATAGCAAGTGTGTTTGGAAAATTTTGAAACAAAATTTTTGGATTTTATGAATTTTTTCGTGATTTTCTCGATTTTAATTGGAGCATTAATCTGGACCATTGATGAACCTCGATCGTGGCACTCACATCACGGTTTTGATTAACGAAATCTATGTACATCGTCAGATCGTCCTCGAGCACAGCATGGTTCGCGATAAACTAAAACGTATCAGATCTAGACCATCAGATCTTCCTCGAGCGCAGCACACGATTCGCGATCAACAAAGCACCTCAGATCTGGATTGTCGGATGAACCTCGATCGCGGTGTGCAAATCTCGTTCACGATCAACGAAACTCCCCTGAACGGTCCGATCTTCCTCGATCGTGGTACGTTTGCGATCTCCGAACACGGCTTTGATCTAGACGCTTGGATTTTCCTCGAGTGCAGCATCAAATAATCATCACAACGCGAGCCTGGCCGAATGATCAACCTGGAATGCAGTATTCCAATTTTTGTTCGCGATCAACAAAGCAGATCTAGACTGTTGGATCAGACAGATTGATTTTGGGCCGTTGGATCTTGATGATTCGGTGTTCCTGAGCGCTGGTTTAGTTTTGATCTCGTTCGTTGGATCAGGCTGATTGATTGTGGGTTATTAGATGCAGTTTCTATTACCAAAATTGCTTTATAAGGTTGTTATTATCCGAAATTTGCTAATTATACACTTTTTAATTAATGTAAACATGTTTATTGCACATGTCCTTCTATTTTATTAACTTGCTAATATTTTTCCTTTTCTATTTCTTCAATATTGTATTTATTTTATATATATTTTTATTTCTTTAATATTTTTAATGCCAACAATTAAATAATCTACATTTTTCATTTCTTCATTTTCATATGTTTTTATTTATATATTCATTTCATTATTTATGTAATTATAAATTGATACTTATATAATATTATATTTATTTTAGATAAATATAAGCATACTACATTTTTATTCAATTATGTAAATTTTTCTATATACATATTCCTATAATATGTAGTATTTAGCACTCATTATACTAAAACACATATTATTCACACACACATTGACCTATATATATACTTTATTTCTATTCTTTATTTCTTAAGAAATGAAAGCAACTCTTTAAATTTCATAATTAATTCTTCTTAATTGACATTTTCATTTAAATATCAAATTAAGGCTTCATTTTCCTACCCATAATTTGCAACCAAAAGTTTCTTAAAATCTTCAAAGTTGATTCACTTTACGTATTTCATTTAATTTCATTAAACTTGTTTATCTTTAATTATTTGACAAAATCTTGAGTTATTACAACCCTGCAAGTATACAAGTTCGAACTAGAATTAACCAGTGAGATATCATCCTCAAGAAAAAATGGATTTAGCACCTGTAATTAAAACCCTCTCCCGAGGCACTTCAATATCTATTAGTGTTGTCTTATAATGCCCTCTCCCGAGGTGCTGAATCAACAACCTAATGTTGTATAATCAAAAGTCTTGTACAACTCTCTAGATAAATTAACAACCCTCCGGTCAATCAACTATTATGTCTATACTGTGAGAACCACCCATCAAACCTCTCTTTTGAGTTAGTCTAATGCCTTTAGCTCATAATGTCTATGGCTAGTAAACATAAAGCATTAAGCATACAAAATATAGAATAGTATTTTTAAATCAATTACTTCGACAAGAAATCACAATTTATTCATTGGACATTCACATCCCAGACAAACAAAACTAACTAGCTTGACATGAAAGTAATTGAAAACATTAAACAGTAATGAACAAAGTTTATACTCAAAACTTGATAAAAATCTTTAATCCCTTCTTGAACTCTTGTTTTTTCTTTTCTCTGCCGTCACAGTCGAGTTTTTTTCGAATTAGGCATGTTTTGGCTCTAATAATCTCTCTTATTTATAGGCCCGCACTAAAAAAACCTTAAAATACAAGAAACCTGACAATTAATCGTGACCACGGTCAGTATTGTTCTTCAATGAAAATTCGAATTTCCTTTGTTCCGTGCACCGTGCTCCATTTTTTTTGTCCACGATCCACGTTCTGGTTACCGCAGTCACTGATTGACCAATCGAGGTACCAGTGAGCTATCATCTCGTTTTATCTTCCTTCGGCTACCTCGATCGTTGGTTATTCAACTGCGAGATCCTAGACTCGTAGGTGATTTGCAAGCACCATCCCACTTACAAAAATCCTTTCCTAATACTTAGGTACACAAACCCACTCAATTTTCTCTGCTATCTATCTTCTACTTAGTTCAAACTATAATCAAGATCAGAGGTCTTTTCTTTAGGTTGCAAAGTGGTCTGGTTTAAGCTACAAGTGTAATAGGAATTTAAATATGACTCAAGTACACACTCATAGCAATAATGCCAACCTAGTTTGTTTGATTTTCTCTATATAGCTTGATCAATTCTGTTCACTCCTCCGTTTCTCTGCATTCTCACAATCTTATCTTCATGACTCCCCCAAACTTATTTCATCTTGTGCATTCCAAATTGTACTCCCATGTACACTTATACAAAAGTAGAAAGTTTAGCTGTCATTGACAATAATGAAGTACTGAATAATTATAGCTCTTCTCGCTTTTTTTAGTATCCCCTCCTTCCTTCACATCATCAGAATAGGCAATATTAAAACTATGAGTGCACACAAATAGATTGATCTGAGACATTCATAAAAGGATCGAATGTTTATACATAACGTTTGGGTTCAAAATAAGAAGACAGGCTATAAGGTTCAAAATTGGCTACAAGGGATTATAAATGCTCGGAGTGGCCTTGAGGCTAAGACTCAAACAATGATGACCTACTTTATTTCCTTCTTAAAGTCATTCTTATGTAGTGTTCAAGACAGATTTGATCATTTCAAGGGTCTGAGGAAAGTTCTCTCCATTCGTGGTTGATTTCTACTCTTCACTTTCTCAGCCTTAGATTCTCAATCTACCTAAGACTTAAGCGTACAGACTATTTGAAGAAACCCTAGATCTTTGCTTCACCATACAGCAGGAATTTTACAATTTCATAGGTCACTCAGTGAATATATATATATGTATGTATGTATGTATGTATGTATATTAATATTAATATTATTATATTTTTTATATTATTTATTTATTTATTTATTTACTATATAGTTATGGCATGGACAATCTATCCTGAATGATTTCCTAATTGAATTCCTAAATGCTTCTAAAATATGAAAAACAAATTATTAAGGAAGAAAATACTTTGAAATTGACAGAAACTAACAAAACTAAACAAAAACTAAACTTGCCTGCTGTGTGTTGAGGCATTAAGCACATAACCCCAAACTTGAATGGTGTATTGTCCTCAAGAGCACATTGATTCGCATACATGGGAAAGAACACAACATGACATTCGTTCAGAAATAGAGAAATTAGTCTGGAGAGCACAAAAATTTGAGCACAGGTATTACCATTAACAAAAGGTAATGCAACAACAAAAATAATTATCCATATCAACAGGAGTGAAGTTTGTAAAGCAATAAAGACAAAGGGAAAGCAAAGGAAACCAAGACTCAAATGTGCTCTCCAAAAACTTTGGAGTCAGTAATAAAATCATTTGCGTCCCCTCCATCATCGTCATCATCGTCCTCTTGTCTACTACTAGTGGAGTCGGGGGAGCTGGTGGTGCATAGCAGGTCATGACCATGTAGGGTTGGCAACAAGAAGGGGGAGGGTATGCCTGTGCCATAGTCGGATCTGCGCGGTGGAGTCATTGAGTAAGATAGGCCATCCAATGCATCATGACATGCTCAAAAGGTGGTGTGGCAGAAGATGATGGCGCAACAGCAGTCGAGGAAGACGGTGGTGCATTAAAAGGAGGTGTAGGGGCAGGTACAGAACCGGCTGGGTCAGCAGCTGGCGGAGGCGACTTTGTAGAAGCCCGATGCCTCTTAGCAGAAGTGGCAGTGAACATCTTCACAACAATATGATCCTTCGTCTTTAGTAGGGGCTTACTTTGTTCCCACACCACCCCAGCTCTTCTGCATAGCTCGGTGATGAGGTTAGGGTGGGGAAGACCTACATTGTTCTTGTCGATGGCGGATCGGATAGAGCTGGAAATGATTGTCCCAACGTTGATTGGGAGCCCCTTCATAAAACAGTAAACCAACACAACTCTCTCTATTGTGACCCTGTTAATAGCTAAGGAAGGAAGAAGATTAACACAAACTAAATATAACCAAACCTTAGCCGGAGTCTAAAATGTAGTCTTCACCAAGTTGACGGGCCGGTTATCGTAACAAATCCAAGAAGCCCCATCAACGCATAAAGTCCGCAGCACATCATCCGGATCAAACTGAGGAAAAACTGTGTAGTAGTCGTTTGGTTAGTCGGCGAGAAGGCCATATACTTCACTGATGGCTGCTGCACTAAATTGAACCCACTTCCCACGAACCCATACTGTTGTACCCTCCCTATTAGGTGCATTGGCGTAGAACTCCTATACTACTGGAATCACGATGTAGATGGCGCCTGAATGAGTTGTTCCCAGTGGCGAGTAGCAAC
>JAJIYU010015203.1:0-12843 GCA_030144865.1 Tinospora cordifolia
GGCACAATTCATGTATAACATGCATCAGTATTCTTAATTTCTAAACATGCATAACATGTATATTCATGGCACATCAAATAAATAAAGCATGCATATTAAAACATATATTCATTCAATCATCTTCAAAACATTATCACGCATGCAAAACTTATTCAAATTAAAATAAAGAAGTAGAAGTTAGAAGTCACTTCCACCTTAAATACGTCTCTTCTGCACACCTCTGAAATCCGACAGAGTTCCGTTACTTCAAGGCTTCCAAACACTCAAGAACTCTCAAGAAGAATCTCCAAACCAAGAACTTCTCACACTTGAGAGGGAAAAGAATGGTGAGAAGGGGAGCCAAGAAGAAGGCTTAGAGGACAAGATGACAATTCAACTCTTGTTTCTTGGGATGAGATGAATTGTGAGCATGGGGTTGTTTATATTGAGTTCAAAAGGGTAGAGAATGGCAAGTTTATGGTGTCATCTTCTGGGAAACTTGCCAATTCTTCAAAATTTTGTGCCCCCCAAGTATAGGACATTAGCAAGTGAATTTTTTTGGAAATTTTTAGGAATTTAGAAACCAATTTTCAAATTTTTAAAGCATTTATCTCGAATTGATTTGGATTTTTGGTTTTTATTTCGAAGCAACGAATCATGACCGTCGGATCGTTCGGACGGGTTGCATCTGAACGGTTGGATTTTCCTCGAGCGCAGTGTCTAGTTCGTGATGGATCGAGATGCGTATATCTAGGCTGTCAGATGTGCATCGATTGCGGTGTGCGATTCGCGATGGATTGGAGTTCGTCTTTCTGGGCCGTCGGATGTGCATCAATCGCTGTGTGGTTCGCGATCGTGATCAACGAAACTATCCCAGATCGTCCAATATTCCTCGATCGCAGCATAGCGGATCGCAAAAAATGAAAATCGTCCGGTCTGTCGAATGATCATCGATCGTAGCACTCGTTCGCGATCATTGTCGAGCGCCTCGATCTGGACCATTGATCTGGCTAATCAAGTTTGGGCTGTTGGATTTGCGTGATTCGATGCTCGTGGACGTACGATGCGAGCTTGATCTGAGCCGTTGGATTGCTGATCGTGAAGATTGAGTGTTTATAGCCGTTGGATGTAGTTTCTAATATCAAATTATTTTTATTATCCTAGTTTTGCCACTTATATCCCAATCTTTCACCTTCTAATTTGTCTAACTAGCTCACATCCTTCTATTTTATTGATTTGCTAATATTTTTTCCCTTTCTAATTATTTAATATTGCATTTATTAGATATTTTTCTATTTTTTTAATATTTTTAATGCCCATAATTAAATAATCTACATTTTTTATTTTCATATATTTTTTATTTATTTCATATTTCATTTTAAGATAATAATTAATTATAAATTAATATTTATATAATGTTTTATTTATTTTAAAAAATACACGTATACTACATTTTTATTTAATTATGTAAATTTTTCTATATATATATATATATTCGTATAATATATAGTATTAACATTTATTATGCTAACACACATATTCATACACACATTAACCTATATATATATATGTGTGTGTGTGTGTGTGTATACTTTATTTCTTTTTTTTATTTCTATTCTTTATTTCTTAAGCAACTCTTTTAATTTGACATTTTCATTTAAATATCAAATTAAGGTTTTATTTGCCTATTTTATTTTACATCTAAATATATTATATTATTTTTCATTTCCTAACCTATAACTTGCACCCAAAGATGTCTTAAAATCTTCAAAATTATTTTCACTTGACTTATTTCATTTAATTTCCTTAAACTTATTTATCTTTAATTATTTGACAAATTTTTGGGTTGTTATAGATAGGGAGTGGTTGTAACATCCTAGAGGGTTTTCAGTGTTTAGCGTTTACCTACTAACAGGTTAAGCACTTGGAGACATACTTAGCCACATCTTTCTTCATTCCTCGCCATTAGTAGGTCTTTCTGAGGTTTTGAGACATCTTATCAACACCTAGATGCATCATATACTTAATCAGATGGACTTCATCAAGTATGGATTGCTTACATTGTCCATTCTGAGGTACACAAATTCTATCTCCAAGTCTTAGGGTACTCTTAGAATTTAACCTAAAGTTAGTGTGCTTGCCCTATTCAACTCCTTCTATTAGACTTGTGAACCACTTGTCTTGTCTTGGTTCATCGCTAATCTGATGCAGATGATTCGATTGGCAATTCATGTTGTACATATATGCCTGCTTCTCATTTGATGTCACCCCTAGGTTAAAGTCTTCAATTAACTGGTACATCTGACCCTTTTCCTCCTCCCGTTTGTTGAATTTCCTACTCAAGGCATCGGCCACCACGTGGCCTTGCCTAGATGGTAGTGTAATTGGAAGTCATAGTCTTTTAGGAACTACATCCATTTTCACTGCCTAAAGTTCAACTCCTTCTTGGGGTAGATGTATTTCAAACTCTTCTACTCTGAAAATAGATCAAACTTCTCACCATAGAGGTAATGTTTCCAAATCTTTAATGCAAACACAATGGTTGCTAGCTCCAAGTCATGGGTTGGGTAGTTGTGTTGATAAATCTTCAGTTGTCTTGAGGCATATGCAACAAACTTTCCATCTTGCATCAAGATTGCACCCAATCCATTCTGTGAAGCATCCATAAACATAACATATGCAGCACCATGGGTAGGAGTGACTAAAATGGGTGTCGTAGTTAGTATCCACTTGAACTCTTGGAATGATTGTTCACACTTCTCATCCCAATTGAGCTTGACTCCCTTCCTGGTTAGGTTAGTCACAAGTTTGGTCAACTTGGAGGAATCTTGGATAAATCTTCGGTAATTTCCAGCCAAGCCTAAGAAACTCCTAATATTTGTAACTGTCTTTGGTTGTTTCTAGTCCATGATAGCTTCCACCTTCTCTAAATCCACAAAGATGCCTTCTATTGATACTATATGGCTAAGAAACTTGACTATCTTCATCCATAACTCACACTTGCTGAACTTGGCATACAATTGGTTTCTTCTAAGGGTCTCTAACACAATTTTCAAGTGGTCTAAGTGCTCAGCTTCTGCTTTAGAGTAGAATAGGATTTCGTCTACGAATACCACCACAAACTGGTTGAGGTATTGTGTAAATACGTGATTCATCAAATCCATGAAAGTTGCTGGGGCATTGGTCAGACGAAAGGGCATTGGCCAATCCATGGGGAACTCAAAGTATCTATACTGTGTCCTGATGCCATCTTGTATATATCTGATTCTCAGATTCTCAATTGGTGATATCTTAACTGAAGATCAATCTTTGAGAAATGAGTGGTTCCTTTCAATTGATCGAATAGATCATCAATCCTTGGTAGGTGGTACTTGTTCTTTATTGTTGCCTGGTTTAATTTTTGATAGTCAACACATAGTCTCATAGAACCATCTTTCTTCTTCACGAACAACACCGAAGCGCCCCATGGTTATTTACTTGGCTTAATGATTCTTTTTTCTCGGAGCTCGTCTAGCTGAGTCTTTAACTTGATCAACTCTACAGCTGTCATCCTATAGGAAGGTATAGCTATGGGGTTGGTTCCATAGTGAAGTTCAATCATGAACTCTACTTATCTAGCAGGTGGCAATCCAAATAAGTCATTTGGGAACACCTTTTCATATTCCTAATCACTTCTAAGTCTTGGATTCCTCCTTGCTCTACAAGGTCCTCCTCAAAAAGTTTCTTGTACTCATCATTTTGCCACAAACAATTCAACATAGCTATCATCGTGTTTCTAGGTAATCTTTGCATATCGCAATTGATTCTATAGGTTTCTCCCGAAGGTAATGCTATAGTTACTTGTTGTAATACCTTGAAAATTTGTAAGAAATTTAATTAAATAAAATAGAATTAATTCTTAGGAATTTTACAAAATTTTAGAGATAAAAGATTATATACATTTTAACTTATAAGTGGCCAAAATGAGAAACGACATTAATTGAGAATTTTGTAGAATTTTTGGATGTATAATTATGTATATTCCACGGTATAAAATAAAGTAGGTAAAATTAAAATAAAACCAAAGGGAAAAGATGGCCAAAAATAAAAAATAATAAACAAAAATAACCAAGAAAGTTGCTGAAAAACTACACTTTCCAAAACCCTCATTCTCTTTATGCGAGAAAAATAGAGAAGAAGAAATGTTTCTAAAATAAAATCAACTCAAAAGAATGTATTAACAACTTCTAAAATAATTACTTATCAATATATGTGTTTGGGAAACAAGTAAAATAGAGAATTATAAAGGTTTCTAAAATGAAATCAACTCAAAAGAATGTATTAGCAACTTTTGAAATAATTGCTTACTAATATATGTTCTTGGAAAACAAGTAAAATAGAGAATTAGAAAGGTTTCTAAAATGAAATCAAGCCAAAAGAATGTCTTAGTAACTTTTAAAACCTTTACTTACTAATTTCTATACATAGAAAATAAATAAAATGGAAAGGAAAAGAGTTTTAAAAAGGTTTGAAGTAGTAGTAACGAAGTGCTACTCTATACACTCCAAACATGTCAATTCACGCCCATTAGAACTCTATTTTCACCCAAACATGAGCACCATTCTCTTCAACCCAACAAGAACTAAACAAGTTCCTTCTTGCTATTTTTGCCTCTCTCTTAGCATCCATCTTTTTCTTTAGCTATTCTAAACAACATTTGAAGTAATAGTAACGAAGTGCTATACAAATTTTTATGCTAGCAGTTGGGGAGATCTTAAGGAGATTCAATAGAGGCTTCAAGAGAAGAAAAGTTATTTAAAGTGGAAGTAATTTCTAAACTTTTGACTTATTATTTTGATTCAGATATGACGTGCATGGGTGTTTATTTTTAGTCAAGAGATGTGCCATGATTAGAGATGCATGCTTAGGATTTTATGATTAATGATGCATGATTCATGTTGATATATGTCATGTTACCTTGCTATATGTTTAATGTCACTTGAGTTTAGTTTATTAACATGGGTGTTATTTTTTATATACTAAATCAAAGATTAAACAAAGATTTTAACCACTTACTGGCATGATGGCGAATTTTCATCATGAGTACTGTTCCAATTAGGAATTTTGGATGTCAATGTAATATCATGTGATCTTGTACAGAATAGAATGAAACAATTCAATTCCATTTGGTTGAATTTGGGTGACCAAAAAAATATGTTAAAAGCATTAATTCTTAGTAAATAGTGAAATATGAATTTTTATTAAATTCATGTGGATCCATATATACATGGCCACCCCTAAACATGTGCAAGTCACATGGATGGAACAACATGATCTTGTACATCCTCACCCTACTCATCTATGTGAGATGTTTCCTCTTTATTTAAAAACCATGAAACATGATCCCATGTACCTACACACATTGATAATATGCACCCACACCCATATGTACAAAGACGTCCCATGCATGTCTCTGTGTGTGCACATATGTGAGAAACCCTAATTAGATTTGTCTAAATGATTAACTATGCTCACACACAAACCCTAGCTGTCACACACAAAGAAGAAACAAAAATCTGAAATAAAAGAAAGTTACCTAAACCAATGGATGCTCCAATCTTGGCACCACATGAGGGAAACACCGTCATAACCTTATACAAGAAAAACCTAGCTATCCCTTATGAATTGTGTGCAAAACCTAGCTGCCACACTTGTGAGAAAACCCTAATCAAAGTTACCAAAACTGTCCCCCTATGCCCTCTTGAAAATCTATATGAACCCCCCTTGCGCATACTTATTCTTCATCCCAAAGTAAGAGTTGACACTTCCCTCTTAACTTGTTCTATCCTTCTTCTTGGCAACCCTTTTGTTCTTGAGTGATCTTGAAATATGCTTGAGTGTTTAGATGTTTGATTGAGTGTTCTTTGAAGTGCTAGAAGTGTTGAAGAAAGAATCCTCTACTAAAATCTTGAGAAAAAGCTCCATAAGTTGGATGAAATTTCCTACATTTCTACTTTGCTAGCTTGAGTTTTTACCATGTTCATGCATCTTTTACTTTTAGTTTACCATGTTTAGTTTCAGTTTTCAACATGTTTAATAATGATTTAAATTCAGTTTATCATATATTCATGATATCATGTCATGCCCAATTTCCATGCTTAGGTTTGATTTGAATTATGAAGTATGCTATATTGTTTTCATGTTTTTTGAATGTTCATTTTTAATTTTATTGTTCTGATTTGAGATTTCTTATACTTCTACTTTGCTAGTTTAAGTTTTTAGCATGCTCATACATCTTTTATTTTCAGTTTACCACATTTAGTTTCAATTTTCGACATGTTTAATCATGATTTAAATTTAGTTTATCATGTATGTATGTTTGAAGTATTCATGATATCATGTCATGCCTAGTTTCCATGCTTAGGTTTGATTTGAATTATGAAGTATGTTATGTATTGTTTTCATATTTTCTGAATATTTTATTATTAATTTTATTATTCTGATTTTAGACTCACGAATATGTGAGAATTAAGTTTAAGACTTTGGAGTTTATGAACAACGTACTGTCATAGCAATCTAAGTGATGCTATGGGTGTTCTTTACATATACTTAGTATATATGGGTTTCGTCATTGAGTGTGGATGGGTATAAACCAAAATACTTGGAATATGGACATGAAATCTTTATTCAAATGGAATATAACAAGATAAATTATCTTTTCATTCAAGAGTGGAGTATTTTGATAAGAACATCAAGGGATTAGAAACCCTTTCAATCTTATTGTCAACAATAACAAAAGATGTTATTTGAATCGCTTAATTGTTTATAAATATTTGAATTTGAATGTGTTTTTAATTTGAATTAACAACTTAGTTGTTTATGGAATGATCCATTGTACTATGTGCTCACCTTTCGCTCTTATTTTTCAAAAAATTGAATCATGAAGACTACTGAATATTTGATAGGGTTTTAAATTTGGAAACTTATAGGTAAGGTCATGTTGCCCAAATTTTGGTTATTTAAATTTTGACTTCTACTGAATTTTGTTTCTATTTTGAGTTATATACCCTTTTTGTTATTTGTCTTAAATATTTCAAATTCAAGATATTTAATACCCCAACCCCCAAGAGATAGGTCTAAGCTCAACCACAAGGCAAGTTGCGTCCTATGTTACATTTACAAGTACACAACTTGCATCTCAATTCCTTTATTCTCACACTTATTGAAATACTCATAAATACACTTCCATTGAGTTTAATATTCAACAAGATAATGCAAGTGAATAAAGAAAAACTTCAAATCTTTATTCAGTCAAATAAAATAAAAAGATTACATTCTTGGATCAAATCCAAAGATTGAGTACATAACTCTATAATTTGAAAGCAAAATTCAGCAGAAGTCTAAAAATCAAAACTTGTGCAACATGCCCTTACAATAGCATTTTCAATACTTGAAAAGAATCTAATATCATAATCTTCATGGATCATTCAATTTCTTGAAAGATAAAAGGAATGGGGTGAGCACATATCCTAATAGATCATTCATCAAACAACTAAGTTGTTATTTAAAATCAATAACACATCCAATTTCACACACTTTCAAACATTAAGTGATTCATACATAAATTTGGTTCAATTTGACATTATAACTAAAACTGGTTCTACTCCCTTGATGTTGTTAATTTAGATACCCCTCTCTAGGGTGAAAAGATATTTCTTTGTCATTTTTTAATAGATGTCACATACCAAGTACCCCTTTATTGTGCCCCACAACCACACACTCCAAGCATGTATTAAGAACACCCATAACACCCATATAGTTCACTATGACAGTACATAGTTCTTATCTTCACTTTCTTATGTTTAAGATCATATAATCATAAAAGAAGTTTAGGATATAAATTTTAAAATTTAAACATTCAAGAAAGCATGGAAACAACACATAACATGCTTGAAATATTGAATTAAATCCTAAACATGGAGTCTAAGCATGACATACTCTCATGAGTAACTAAAACATAAAAACATGCTAAATTGAAATTAAAATATGATTAAACATGTAGAAACTAAAATAAAACATGTTAAAAATTAGAATTTAAACAAGTATGAATATGTTAGAAATTTAAGATAGCAAAGTAGAGGTTTAAGAAATCCCCTGCACCTTAATTCGAGTTTCTCGTTGAATCGGGCAAAGGTTTCCCTTATCTACCACTTTCAAAACTTCAAGAACTTTTAGCCACCATCAAAAAACACTTCAACAACTCTCTCAAATGCTGAAATACGAATTTCTCACACAAGAGTGAAAAGAGAAGTGAGAAGAGGTGCCAAGAAGAGGGCAAGAACAAGCAAAGAGGGAAGTGTCAACTCTTTCTTTGGGATGAGATGAATGTGAGCAAGAGAGAATTTTTATAGGTGTTCATGAGCATAAGGGGGATGGTTTGGGTAGCTCATAAATTTTGGCAAGTTTCCAACCCAAGGTGGATGGCTAGGCTTGAATAGGGCAAATGTGCTCATGGGTCCACTCAAGCTTGCCAAATTCCCATAACCTAATAATTGACTCTCTAGCCTATTTCTTAACTAATATTAGACAAAATTTTCATACCTATAATCATACTAATCTCAGTTGGAATGTCCTTTAGATAGGATCTTGCTCATAAAACTTTCTTATTTTGTTCCCTTGCTAGCTCATCACACCAACACACATAAAATGTTTTCTATTTCTCTATACTTGGATGTCAAGCAAGGGGAGTATGCAATAAAACTTGAAGGGACCCTATATCAAGTCTAAGCTCAAGGAAACTTCCTAATTCAGTTCAAACTCCAAAGTGACGCACCACATGTGGGATCTCCTTTGATTTGGTGTCAATTTGAGGGGAGGAAACTATCCTATTTTGATTTCTTGTTTGAGCATGAGGACGGCTAGGGTTTCGAGAGCATGTTTCAGATTTCAAATCCTTCTAATTTGGGTTGTTTACATGTGTGCTCTCACACACTCTTACATATGGTCGGTTTAGCTCAAATGGGGCATGGTGTATATGATCAAATATGGTGTACATGGAATCACTCTTGGATTTTTCAATTCCTATGGGATGTCTCATTCCTTGGGTAGGTGTGGGCATACACGATCAATTCCATGGCATATGGGATCAATTTTCATGAATTCAAATGATAGACACATCCCATGGAGCCTTGGGTAGGGTAAGGTGCACACGATCACGGTGTTCCCATCCATGTGTCTTGCACATGTTAGGAGTGGCCATGACTTAATGGGTTCACAAAAATCAAATAAAAAGTAACATCTCTTAATTTACAATGAATTATGATTTGTAACCTTTAATTTTGGAATCACAAGAACTTAACGCAAATTTTAAAGTATAGTTTGGCCCAAGGTAATTTTCCCGCAAAAACTTTCCTTATTTTAGACCTACTAAGGGCACTAGGCAAATGAAAATCTAAATCTTCGCCAATTATTTTGATTTTAGGATATGTCATTTGTTTTGTTAGTTCATGTCATTCCATTTCATTTCGGGTCATTCTGTTTCATTTTGATGCCCTAAAGTATCATAAATGCCAATTCTTTCCTAATTTGGACCCCTTGAAAGGTGTTTGGCAAATGAAGACTCTAAGCTTGACCAATTGTTCATATTTTTGGATATGTTATCCCATTAGTTGGTTCATATCACCTTACTTCATTTCATATTGTTTTGGGTCCCTATGGGTCACTAAATGAAAGTTTTGGAACCTGCCAAATTTAGCCCTAAAATGAGCCCGATTTCATTTTGCACCCAAATTTTACTAAATAAATGGTAAATTTCATTTAATTGAGTACAAAGAATTTAGGGTATTACAACCTACCCTCCTAAGAAAAAATTTTGTCTCTGAAATTTGTACATAACTAAGGATTTCTAGTGAATAGGTGTGGATACTTGGTCTTCATTTCGCGTACGAGTTCCCAGGTAGCTTTTCCAACCCATGATGTTTCTATAGTACCTCACTAATGGGATATCACTTGTTTGTAGAATTTATACTTTATGGTCAAGGATTCTGACTATTGTTTCCTCGTAAGTAACATCATCTTGAATATTCACTTCCTCCCAGTGGATGATGTGAAAGGGGTTAGGTTCGTACTTTCTCATCATAGATACATAAAATACGTTATGAGCTTAAGTCATTCGGTTTGGTAGGTCCAACTCATAAGCACATTCCCCAAATCTTCTAAGTATTTCAAAGGGTCTCAAAGGGTCCAACAAACCTCGGAGATAACTTCCCTTTGAATCTAAACCTCTTGATGCCCTTTTAAGGACTAATTCTCAAAAATACCTTGTCCCCAACTTAGAACTCTAGTGGTCTCCTCCTCTTGTCAGCATAGGTCTTTTGATGACTCTATACTGTAGTCAGCTTCCTCTGCATTAACTTGACCTGGTTATTCATTTCTTCCACCACATCTGGTCCAGTTAACACATGATCCTCGAGTTTAGCCCAATAGGTAGGTGATTTGCAGGGTCTTCCATAAAAAGCCTCGAATGGAGCCATCTTAATTCTCGCCTGATAACTATTGTTATATGCAAACTCTGCCAAATGTAAGTATTTGCTCCAATTCTCCTTGAAGTCCAAAATACAAGACCTCAACATATCTTCTAAGATCTGGATAACTCTCTCAGATTGACCATCCGTCTGAGGGTGAAATGTTGTACTCACAGTAAGCTTAGTACCCATCTCATTCTATAGACTCTGCCAGAATTATGAAGTGAAGCGAGAGTCTCTGTCAGATACAATAGTCTTGGGCACACCATGAAGCCTGATGATTTCTTTCACATAAATTTCTCCTAGCTTATTGACATGGTCTATGGATCTAATAGGAAACAAGTGAGCCACTTTGGGGAGACAATCCACAATCACCCAAACAATATCTTCTCCTTTCTTATTCCTAGGCAAACCACAGACAAAATCCTTAGCAAAGTGATCCCACTTCCATTTCGGGATAGGGAGTGATTGTGACATTTTAGAGGGTTTTTGATGTTTAGTTTTTACTTGTTGATAGGTTAAGCATTGGCAACATGCTTAGCCATGTCCCTCTTCATTCTTGTCCACCAATAAGTCTTTCTGAGATTTTGGTACATCTCATCTCCACCTGGATGCATTGTATACATGGTCTAGTGAGCCTCATCCAGTATTGTCTGCTTACTCTATCCATTCTGAGGTACACAGATCCTCTCTCCAAGCCTCAGGGTATTCTCAACATCTAATCTAAAGTCAAAATGCCTATCCTGTTCAACTCCTTCTATCAAACTCAAAAGCCACTTGTCTTGCTTTTGTTCCTCTCTGATCTGATGTAGTAGATCCAGTTGGCAAGACATGCTGTAAAAATAGGCTTGCTTATCATTTAAGGTTATCTCCATCCTAAAGTCTTTGATCAACTGGTACATTTGGCCCTTTTCTTCCTCTTGATGGTTGAACTTTCTACTCAATGCATTAGCCACCACATTGGCTTTCCTCGGATGATAGTGTGTAATTGGAAATCATAGTCCTTAAGGAACTCCATCCACCTACGTTGCCTGAAGTTCAACTCTTTCTAGGTGTAGATGTACTTCAAGCTCTTATGATCTAAAAATAGATCAAAATTTTCACCATAAAGGTAGTATCTCCAAATCTTTAGGGCAAATACGATGGCTACTAATTCTAGGTCGTGAGTAGGATAATTCTTCTCATGGACCTTCAGTTGTCGTGAGGCATAAGCGACTAATCATCTTTCCTGCATCAACACTCCTCCAAGTCCACTCAACGAGGCATTAGTATATAGGGTACAAGTAACACATTGATTGTTCACACTTCTCACTCCAATCGAACTTAACTCTCTTCTTGGTCAGCTTGGTCATAGGTTCTGCTAATTTGGAGAAATCTTGGATGAACCTTCTGTAGTACCCAGCCAGACCTAAGAAGCCCCTAATCTCTGTAACTGTCTTAGGTTGCTTCCAATTCATAACCGCTTCCACCTTCTTTGGATCTACATAAATGCCTTCTGCTGATATTACGTGGCCAAGGAACTTAACTGTGTTCATCCGAAAATCACACTTGCTAAACTTGGCATATAATTGATGCCTTCTGAGGGTTTCCAACATCATCTACAAGTGTTCTAAGTGTTCAGCCTCTAACTTAGAGTAGATTAGAATGTCATCTATGAATACCGCCACAAACTGGTCAAGATACTGCCTAAACACTCAGTTCATCGAGTCCATGAATGTTGTTGGGGCATTGGTCAAACCAGAGGGCATCACGGTGAACTCAAAATGTCCATATCTTGTTCTAAAGGAAGTCTTGTGTATATCAGACTCTTTGATTCTTAATTGGTGATATCCCGACCTAAGATCAATCTTTGAGAAATGGGTGGTTCCTCTCAATTGATCAAATAGGTCATCAATCCTTGGCAAAAGATATTTATTCTTCATAGTAGCTTGGTTCAACTTCCTAAAATGAACACAAAATCTCATAGAACCATCTTTCTTCTTTCCAAACAGTACTGGAGCTCCCCAAGTTGACTCACTCCGCAAGATAAAGCCTTTTTCTTGGAGCTTATGAAGTTGAGACTCCAAATCGATCAGTTCTATTGGTGTCATTCTATAAGGAGGTATGGCAATAGGGTTTGTTCTAGGATGAAGTTCTGGACCACAACTAGGATACCGAGGGTGGTTCACTCTTTCGGTTAATTCCTGATATCAAATGGTAAATTCCTGATATTAGAGCGCAACCGATAAACTGACTAAGTGTTTGAAACGCCCTAATGATTGAAACTATTTGCATGTTTCGTATGCTCGTTTGTATAATGCTATTGATGTGTAGGGGAGATCCACTGGGCTTTCGAGCTCACCCCATTTTTATTTTACAGGTA
>JAJIYU010015204.1:0-12796 GCA_030144865.1 Tinospora cordifolia
TCGAGGTTGGAAAGGCTTAACGGCGGCTGGGAAGACTCGACTCGATGAGTCAGATCGTTGAGCCGCCGTGCCGGTCGGGTCGCCCTTCCGCCTAGGGAAGGGGTCCCGACAACTTTCATGGTTACGCTCCCAATAAGATCACGTGATTTTAATGAATTTCATATATTTTCAGGCCTTAACTAGGGTTAAACACACTTAAAAGACCCTAAAATAGTGTTGACCACAATTACGAAAAAGTGTGATTAAAATTGACTAGGAAATAAGGTAAAAAAAAACTATGGTATTTGTGAATACACTGTAATACTTAAATGGTGGTTATGCTTATGGGAGAACCAATTGATTTTGTGGTGAACTAAGAATCTCAAATTTCATAGATTGTGAGAAGGTTTTTTGGCATTTTATTTATATGTCTTGCATTAAGTTTACTTTGAACTACATGAATATTTAATTTTGAATAGCATCAAATATTAGATTTAACTGGTTTTATTTGAAATCATAGAAATTGCACGCTTTTTAGATTACTCCAAGTTTGCAAAGCATTGGTTAGACTCGTTGAGATATAAACAAATTTGCTTAGACTAAACTAGGCCTCTCGAGTGGTGACTCCGAACTTTTAAGATGTCTTGGATTTCTTAAGTTGATATGGCTTTGAATTTGCAAGGCTTCACTAGTTTTATTAAGTGGTGACTTTAGACTTTTAGGATATTCTTTAAACAAGATAGCCTAATTGCGCACATGCATGATCGAGGGATTGCTATTTATGTTCTACAATAATTATGCATGATTTTCATATTTGTCGTGATGATATGATACTATACATGTATAAATTGTTTCTTAGAATAAGTTCATAGAATGTGTACATGTTTTGTAATATATAATGGTTTTGCAAGACGACTACTCATTAAGCCACGTGATTTAGGCTCATACTCTGTTCTAACTTTTCCAAGTTTGTCAGGGATATATAAAAGGGAAGTTCCTAATAATCATCTAGGAATTAGAAAGACTTTTATTGTGTAGAGCTTTCATTGTTGTGGTTACATAAGTTTTTTTTATTGACCTAGAAGTTGTTTTGTAAAATGTTTTGTACTCCTAAAGCAATACTATGTATTATTGCCTACAATATTATACTGATTAAGTTTGGTTGGATTAATGGAAATGTGAACTGTTTTTTATTGATGTGTAAGTTAATGAAATGGATAAACTTAATACTGATTTAGTGAGTGGGTAGGTAGAGGATGACTTCTTAGGTTATTATGCTGGCTGGGCTGCCTTTGAGAAGAGGAAGGGCTCCCAACAATTAGCAAATAGTTCAATAGATTTTCGGGGCAAAGAAGGTCTCATTTGTTCCCCGATTGCTAGTCTATCCAAACTATGTTCTTCCCTGCCATCAGATCTCAATTTATAGAAATTGATCATATAATTAAGGCATCCATATTTATCGTAAAACTAAGAAATTTCCACATGTTTGTGCCACATTCATGAGTCAAAACTATAATACTTATGGACTAGGCCACGAAGGAGGGGTTTGTAGATATTTAGCACCCATTGTATAAAGGTATCATTTGTGAAGTAATTAGTGTATGCATAGTGTTTATGGTCTTTTAAGTACTGAGGGACATCACCATTTAGGATTATTGGAGATTAATGAATGAGATATGGGGTCTCTAAAAGTAAGAACTTCTTTGCACAATCTAAACAATTGCAGATGGCGCAATGATATTTGGGCAATTCACAAATTTTCTTAAAATTGGAAGAAACAATGGAAGAAGAAAAAGATTCCCCAATTTCAATTTTAGAAGACGTGGTCAAATGGTTTTTATATCCTTCACTTCTTCTTCTTCTTGCGAAAGATCAATAATATTTTTATTTTTATTTTTTGAAAATTTTCAATTGAGTTTATAGTTACTAGGTTGAGTTATTACTATTATTCCTTCTTGATTATGAGATTTTACAAACTATGCAAGAATTTGTGTATATTTTTAATGAAATCTTTTTGTTATTGGATGCTCCATAGAATAAATTAATATTTTGTTTCAAACGTTTATTTCAAGCCACAACACAAGAGCTGTCATTTTTTGAATATCTTTCTTTAATTCAAGAAAAATCTGAGTTATATATATATATATATATATTACAGGATATATATCTATATTTGATATTTCAATTGTTGCTTCGAACTAAATGAAGAATGCAATATAAGGAGCTACTATACATTTCTCTCTCTACTGACATGATAATTTTAGTAAGTTGAATTGTTATATAAGCGAAAATAATGATAATTATATGCTAAAGTGGTCACATGTGCTCTACATAGGAGAAAGTGTGGGTGTCATGGGTGTGATGTATAAGACACACGAGTATTTTGTTGTGTTAGCAATGCGATGCTAGATTGAGTGACTGTGAATGATTCACTTTTAAAAGTTCAATTTTTTTTGTTATAAAAAAGTCGAGTTTTGTGGTTGATCTATTACAACATATAAAGTTTAATGATCGTTAGTAAAATGAACCCAAATTAGACAAGTAAGAATTGCATTCCTCTTGTGACACTGGCTTGAGGCTTTCAGAAACCTCACATTCAAGAACTTCTTCTTGCAAATGACCAAACTAGTTGAAACTATTAATAAAAGCCACTTAACCATTTACACTACTCATTCGAGTCTGCACACTCTCAAGCTGGGAGAGAAAAGGGGAACTCAAAACTAGTTAATATGAAACAAATTACTGCAATTACATTTCCAACCTACTTGGATGATTTTGGAAACCTTTTACAATTCCTTTGCAGAAATTTTAGAAGTAAAATGACAAATAAACATTATGATTAAAAGAAAAACCTAAAAGTAATTGTAGCATTAATGGTAAGTGAATATATATGTTATACATCTGAATTAATGCATACAACCTTTTGTATTATAAATACTACAATTACATTAAAAAAAAAAGTAATTAAAAATGTGCTTAGCATTGTTCTTGTGATTATACTTGTTTTAACAATTGGCTATTATTTTAAAAATAACAATTTAATAAATCATTACCTCCTTATTTATAATTTTCTTTGTTTAATAGGTCATTCAAATTTCTTTTGGGAGTTGTTAACCCCACTATCTTACTAAGCCTTTTATGAGATAAGATTAACTAGAGTACGGGAATTACAACTGCACGTATAGTGGGCATTCGTTTCCAACCAGAATGAATAGCGAGAATACTTGTTTTGAACTTATGCCCTAACAAACCTTTTCTATTCAACACCCAAATAAATGACCACTTGGTTTATTTAATTTTGGGTACCATTTTTATTTACAACTAGTATCAAGAAAGTTTAACATGAACAATTAAGACAAAATTTCATGTCATAAACTTAACAAATCATGTACAAGATAAATGCCACACAACAGCATATTTTGCTTTAAATCTTCATGAAAAGTACTTATTGTTGGTGCAAAAATTAACCAATTGCGGCATAAATAAGAAAAATAGGAGCAAAGATGAGAACAATACCAGCTTTGAGGAAAAAGGTGAAAAGAGAAACCCTTTTTATTACTTCAAAAAAATAAATTACTCTATCGAATACAATTAAGCTCGTAAGTGCAAGTTATCTCATTTCAAAATAACTAGGGTATTTATAGTTGTTGATTGATAGAATTCTAATGGTACTAGAATTATATTGTAATCTAGATTATCTGATTCTAGATTATCTGATTAAGTCGAACTGATGATTTTGGATAAGGTCTAATTAGATTTTAATTTTGGATAAGGTCCAATTAGATCTTGGATAAAGTCCAATTAGAAAATCTGAGTTAATCTCTAATTGATATTACCACATAGTTTAGAAGTCTACAAAGTTTAAGAAAAGTGTCTAATGAAGTCTATAAATAGACCCTATGAGTTCAATATGTAATCAATCAAGTTTAGTAGAAAGCAATAAAGTTTAAGCAGCGACTTTTATTCCAATAGTGGTATCAGAGCAAAAGATCCATGTTGTAATTAAAGAGGTGGCATTATCAGTGTTTACGGTTAAGAACAGTTTGGATTTTGATTTAAAAAAATATATTACGTTGCATCTTCTTCTTCCCTGGTGATTCACCTCTATTTCGGTGCCCAGTTCAACTGATCTGTTAGCTGCAGATCGTCAACTTCTTGTCGTGATTGCTATTGTTATTCCAAATCGCTGCACTGGTTTTGCATTGGTTTCGCACTCATTCTGCTCGTGTTGGTTCGTGAAGTCGCCGATCAAATTATCGTCGAATTTGGAGTGTTCTGTTCTTTGCTGAAATCCATCCTCTACATTGCTGAAAACTCTAAAAAAAAAACATAACAAACTGCGTTGTTGCATTGCGATTGTTCCTCTACTATTGCCGAAATCAATGCTACAATCCCTCTGTTTTCTGCTTTAACCGGGATTCTTCTTCTACATACCGAAAATTACTAATTAAGCTTGGTGTCGTCCACCATTACTAGTCCTCTCTAATTCGTTGCTGCAAGTTCTTTCCTTCTCTGTTTTGCTGCACAAATTGCCGATCTCCTCTTTCTTTTTGCTGCAAACCGAAAGACTTTTCTGGATTGCTGCAACCTAAAAACTAAACGAAGAAGAAGAAGAAGCACCGGTAGTGACCCAAAAACTAGCTGCGTTGCTGATCAACCAAAACAAAGAAAGAAGAAATGCAAAGAAAACGAAAAAAAAAAACATCCGGTTACACCAGCCACCGCGAGATTACATTGCAGATCCGATTTCTTCTGGTTTGCTGCACTGCGCCGCTGCACACCGAAAAATAGAGCATTCTTGCTGGCTGTTCCTGTTGCTCGTCGTCGCTGATCAGGTCGTCGTTCACCTTTGCGTTGCTGCTGCTTCGTTGTTCACACTCAAACTCGCCAGACCGTTGTTGTTGCAAATCGTCTCATCTCCGCTAGCTGCTCCATGATCGTGCTGCAAGTTCTTCTTGTTCAGTGCCACCCGAAAATTGTTGTTGCTTGACCAAAACTCAGAGAAAAGAAAGGAAGAAGAAGCCAGGCCGAAAGACAAAAAGGGGACGGTGAGACAAAAAGAGGTGAGTCAAAGAAAAAAAAAGTTGCGGTCAATTAAAAAAAACAATAGGGGAATTAAAAATAAAAAAGGACGTGTGAGTTAGTCAAAAAAAAATAAAAGAAAATTATGGCTTTCAACATTAATTCTCATCAACCATCGCTTCCTACTTTTGATGGCAAAAAGTATGATCGATGGAATAAGCAGATGAAGACTCTATTTAAATATCAAGAGTTATTTGATATTATAGAAAATGGGTTTGTTGATCCAGGTGATAACGTGTCAGTTAATCAGCGTGATATGGTACGTGAAAATAGGAAAAAGGATAAAAAGACATTATATTTTATCCTTCAAACCCTGGATGATATAGCCTTTGAAAAGGTACAAAGAGCTGCTACAGCAAAAGAAGCGTGGGATACCTTAGAGAAGTCCTACAAAGGTGCAGACAAAGCTAGAAAAGTACGTCTTCAGAGTCTGAGACGTCAATTCGAGCTGCTTCAGATAGAAGATGCAGAGTCTATTGAGACTTATATTAACCGAGTACAGGTCTTGGTTAATCAGATGAAGAGTTATGATGAAAGGGTCAAAGAAGTGAGAGTAGTTGAAAAGATACTTCGTTCCCTTACTATGAAGTTCGAGCATATCACCGTTGCTATTGAAGAATCTAAAGATCTATCTATACTAACAGTTGATGAGTTGACTGGTTTCTTACAGGCTCATGAGCAGCGGATGAAAGAAAAGAGTGTAGAAAAACCCACAGAAAAAACCTTGAAGACTGAAGTTTCTTCTCATACAGATAAACACTCAGGGAATTATAGGTCCAACAATTCTCAACGTAATGGGTAATCAAAACACAGAGGTCATGGTCGAGGACGTGGCAGAAGGCAATGACATCACCAAAACCAAGGTCGTGAGCATTCCAATAGCGGTCATGGCACCGGTGGTGGTCATAGTCGAGGTAATGATAAATCTAAAATTCAATGTTATGCTTGTAGAAAATTTGGGCACTATGCAGCTGATTGTTGGCATCGCCGACCAACAAATTCAAGTGAGAAAGCCTGATTCGTTCAGACACAAGATGCTCCTGCTACTCAAGCCCTGTTGATGACAGCCTCAGTTCCAGATAACGACATCACAAAAAATCTTTGGCATCTTGATATTGGGTGCACTAATCACATGTGTGGCACATGTGATCTATTTGTTGATTTAGATGAATCGGTCCGCACAGAGGTCAAGTTTGCTGATGATAGCAAGATTCCTGTTATGGGAAAAGGTCGCATCTTAATCAAGCTGAAGAATAGTGGTCATCAGTACATCTCCGATGTATTCTATGTTCCAAATATGAAGAGCAATCTACTTAGAATTGGGCAACTGCTTGAGAAAGGATACTATGTGCAAATAAAGGATAATTACTTAACCATGCTCAACAACAAAGGTACTATCATTCTTAAATCTCCCTTGAAGAATCGCTTCTTTAAAATAGAGATTCAGAATGATACTTACCCATGCTTTCAAACTATTATTACTGATGAGTTATGGTTGTGGAACTTGAGATATGGACACTTAAATTTTAGTAGTTTGAAGCTTCTAGCCCAGAAAAAACTGGTGAAAGGTTTATCAGTTGTCAATCATCCAGAATAGTTCTATGAAGGTTGTATTCTTGGCAAGCAGCATCGCCAACCATTTGCTAGCTCCTCTTCCTGGTATGCTAATAACCTTCTGGATGTGATTCATTCTGATGTGTGCGGTCCATGCAGACTACCAATAATAGAGGAAACAAATATTTCCTCACTTTTATTGATGACTACAGAAGGAAAATTTGGTTCTACTTCTTGGCTTATAAATCTGACACTTTTACTTGCTTTCAGAAATTTAAATCTTTTGTTGAAAAACAGAGTGGTCGTCATATTAAGGTCTTATGCACTGATGGTGGTGGTGAGTATACTTCTACAGCCTTTAATGATTATTGCACAGCTCATGGGATAAAGCCTAAGATCACAGCTCCCTGCACACCACAACACAATGTAGTTGTTGAGCTCAAGAACCGGACGATCATGGATAAGACTCGCCGTATGTTAAAAGCTAAAGGTATTCCACACACCTTTTGGGCCGAAGCTGTTGCCTATTTTGTTTATTTGCTTAACAGATCCCCCACAAAATCCCTTTCTCACATTACTCCTAAAGAAGCATGGAGCGATTATAAATCGAATGTAGCCCACCTGCGAGTTTTCGGATCTATTGCCTATGTGCATGTTCCTGAGCAGAATAGAAGAAAGTTAGATGACAAAGGCATGAAGACTATCTTCATTGGTTACAAGAGTGGCAAGTTCTGTGGCTACAAGCTTTATAATCCTACCACTAATGCAGTCTTAGTGAGTAGAGATGTTCTACTTGATGAGCAGGATTTTTGGCATTGGGATGATATACACCAAGCTGTTAAACCCCCTTAGCCTATTTCTTTTGATGATGGAGCCTCTACCTCTACTAGTGTTCCTTTGAGCACTAATAATAATAGTGGAGTTGCTTCTAGTAGCAGACCTCAGTGTGCTATCCAGCCACCTGCCAGATTGCAAGACTTTGAAGTCTATTCTGATAATGCTATTAATGATGATGAGAGCTTGGTTCATTATGCCATGTTTGCTGATTCTGATCCAATCACCGTTACTGAAGCTATGAAAGAAGAAAATTGGGTTGCTACCATGGATTCAGATATTCAGTCTATTGAGAAGAATGACACTTGGGAGCTTGTTACCATTCCCCAAGGTCATAAAGCTATTGATGTCAAGTGGGTCTTTAAGACCAAACTGAAGCCAAATGCTGATATCGATCGTTATAAAGCACGACTTGTTGTAAAAATCTATGAACAAAAGCCTGGCTTTGATTATCAAGAGGTATTTGCCCCTATTGCTCGTATTGAGACTGTGAGATTATTGATTGCTATAGCTGCTCAGAAGCATTAGAAGATTCATCATATGGATGTGAAGTTTGCCTTCTTAAATGGTTACTTAGATGAAGAAGTTTATGTGAAGCAGCCACCAAGATATGTGAAACAAGGTCTTGAAGATAAAGTCTACAAGTTGAAGAAAACTCTCTATGGCTTAAAGTAAGCTCCTCGGGCATGGAACAAAAGAATTAATCAGTTCTTTTATGTTTTTGGTCTCCAAAAGTGTGGTTCTGAACATGCCTTATATGTGAAGATTGATGCATCTACCGGTACCATGCTTATTATTTGCCTATATGTTGATGATTTGATTTTTACAGGCAATGATGTCACAGTCATTCGAGAATTCAAAAAGGCCATGATAGAAGAATTTGAGATGACTGATATTGGTTTCATGTCATACTTTCTTGGCATTGAGGTTGACCAGCGTGATGATGGCATTTTCATCAGTCAGCATCGATATACCTTGGACATTCTGAAGAAGTTTAATATGTCTGATCGCAATCCTTTTTCCACGCCTATTGAAGTTGGTACCAACTTATCAAAGAAATCTAATGACACTCCAGTTGATCCAACATACTTCAAACAAATTGTTGGGAGTTTGCATTACTTGACTTGCACACGGCCAGATATTCTCTATGGAGTTGGATTGATTAGTCGATTTATAGAATCGCCCAATCAATCTCGTCTTGTTGCAGCTAAACGTATCCTCCGTTATATTAAGGGTACATTTGATCATGGTTTGTTCTACTCTAACACTGGTGATTCTACTCTTTTTGAATATTCTGATAGTGATTGGGGCGGTGATCATGATGATAGAAAGAGTACTTCTGGCTATGTATTTTATTATGGTTCTACTGCATTCTCGTGGTCTTCCAAGAAGCAGTCTATTGTTGCACTATGTACATGTGAAGCTGAATATGTTGCTACTGCTTTAAGTGCTTGTCAAGCTATTTGGTTGTGAAATCTTCTACACCAAATTCATATGTCTATTTCTGGACCTACACCCATTTATATTGATAATGTGTCAGTTATTGATTTGGCAAAGAATCTAGTGATTCATGGCCGAAGTAAACACATTGATATGCGGTATCACTTCCTCCATGATCAGGTTCAACAGAAAGAAATTGAATTAGTTTACTGCAAATCTGAAGATCAAGTTGCAGATTTGTTCACTAAGCCTCTAAAGATCGAGACATTTTTGAAGTTGAAGTCTGCATAGGGAGTGTGCAAAATCTGAATTATGGGGGGAATTTCATGTAATTCAGATAATCTAGCTTATGGGGGGATGATAGAATTCTAATGGTACTAGAATTATATTGTAATCTAGATTATCTGATTCTAGATTATCTGATTGAGTCGAACTGATAATTTTGGATAAGGTCTAATTAGATTTTGATTTTGGATAAGGTCCAATTAGATTTTGGATAAAGTCTAATTAGGTAATCTGAGTTAATCTCTAATTGAGATTACCAGATAATTTAGAAGTCTACAGAGTTTAGGAGAAGTGTCTAACTGAGTTTATAAATAGACTCTATGGGTTCAATATGTAATCAATCAAGTTTAGTAGAAAGCAATAAAGTTTAAGCAGAGATTTTTATTCTAACATTGATGTGCTTATATTTTCTAATTTCAATATAATATGTTTGGATAATTGCTTATTTTTGTTAGAATCTTGAAATAGCGTAACTTCCTTACTTAAAGGATAAAATTTATAGGATAATGTTAATATTTGTTGTGATAGTGTTCTAGTTGAATGGTTGATACCAATCCTATATTCTTCAGATTGGACAAAATGAGAATTTTGTTGTTGAAGTAATCTTTATTATGGTTGAAGGTATCAAGGTCAAGGACGAGCACATAAGGTATTCATTTCTAAGTTTGTGACATATACTCAGACATGTCTAACTTGCTCCTGTGCTTAGACGCATCTTTTGTAGCCTATTCTCCAACTCGCGTTGAACATGTCTCCTCGGCTTTACCTCTTCCCTCTTTGGTCTTACTTCCAATTTGCCTTATCAAGTTGTAATCTACTGGAACTTTACTTGATCATTTATGAGCAGCAAATACAACACTTATATTAATATTTCTACGAATAATAATTAATTTTTATTTTATGTTAATAAATAAGAAAAAAGATTCCTCAAAAATAATAAATAAGAGAACATTAAGGAAATGTGTTAACATCACATGCACTCAAGTAATTCCAAAGGCAAGTAGTTCGCTTAATTAGATATCTCTCTTTAGTACAAGTTAATTAGTTGTTTACCCTTGCACAAAGTAAGTTATTGCCCAAATTAAATGGGGCCTAATTAATTGTGGTCCTATTAAACCTCGTCATGGCTCTTTCTTTGATCATGTAATCTTACTTGCATGTATGCAATGCAGATACTTAAAAAAGAAAAAAAAAAGAAAAGAAAAAAGAAAAAAGAAAAAGAAAGAAATTGCACTAAAAGACACAGAAATTAAAACGGAAAAAAAAAATAATAAATCCCCTTGAAGACCCGCAGAAGTTAATGGGTCCTTTCTGTTGATTTGAAAGAGCAAGGAAAATTAGACAAATGCATTAGTAGAAACAGATCATAATTAATAACGTAAAATAGATAAAGAAAAGAACAGCAAAAGAAACAAAGAATTACAAGACAATTAATCATATGATATATTCATTTATATTCTAATTAATCATGTAATATATTCATTTATAAACTTTTTACATAGAGATGTATTTATTTTATTATTGATTTTAATAAATTAGACAAATGCTATGGTTATTATATTCATTTTATTCGAGAAAAAAAATTACTACAAAAAAAAGTTATTGCATGCATTTCCACATTCTGACCTAAACCTATCTTACTGTTAATTTACTTATTTATTCATTTATTAAGTACAATTCCAACACTTTTTAGTCCGACACTACCAAAAGTCTTTATGATGTTTATATGACATTCAAAATCAAACTTATTTAAAGAATGATTGATATTTTGGTTAGAAAGAGTACAAAATGAGTTATGAGGATTCACAATGGAGTTAGATCATTTCAGAATTTGATGTCTGTGTGTTTAACTCTTATTAGACTTATAATTGCATTAACCTATTATTTATATTATTTATAATATTTTATTTATAATATATATATATATATATATATTTTTTTTTTGAAATAATTTATTTGTATTTAAATTAAAAATTATATATAAATATTAAAATCTATATAAAAATTATGTTTTTTATTTTTAAAAATATTTATTTAAAATATTACTTTTTAAAGTATTTAGTTTTAAAATATCACTTCTTTATTTTTAAAAAGTTTCGTAGAAAAACAAAAAAAAATAAATAAAATTGAAACGTGTTAAGCGTTTGGTCAAACACGCCTAATAGGGCATTTGACGAACTCAGCTTTTATTGTGCTGGGGATGTCTGACCAGCTCAATGCTCATTGCGGCATTCATTGCAATGCCCTTAACATTGCAATAAAATAGTAAAAAAAAAATTGAAGTGTATTGAGCGTTTGGTCAAAATTAAATGCTCAACATGAATGAGCGTTTGGTCACATGCCCCATGCGTGCTCTTCCTTGGTACTTCAAATAATTGGGGGCGTCTCGTACTTCGAATAATTAATAATTCTTGGCTTTTTCATGTAACTTCAAATCACTAGACCCTGTTTCCTTGCATGCGTGATCTTTTTCATTGAAAAATTCACAAATTAATCTATATTCCATGAAGCATGCACGCATGCAGCTATTGATTGATTATGGTGAATTAGTTGTTGATTAATATTCTATTGACCGAGAACCTTTGTCCATCCAGATAAAGTATCTTCATTAATGCATGAATTTGATAAAGTCACCTTCAATGCATGAATTGTTAAAAAGTGACATATTACCTCTGTCAAAAAGTTCAGCCTGCATCTTACATGATATAAAATGATATTTAATTCACGATAAGATCAAAATTAAATTAAGTCTTAGTGCTTCATAAATTGTATATTTTTCTATAACGTCTTAATTTTTTTTATTAATTTCTTTTCTAGTTATGAGTTGGCAGTAGATAGTTCTTCTACATGTCAATTTGAAAATAGACTTTCATGGCTTAACTTATACCTTTATCACTTTAGTTTGATATTGAAAATGGATAGTTGTATCAAAGATTTTTTATTTTAATATTAATTTATTTTACATAACATTTATTTTATTTTATTTTTTCAATTATTAAAGGTGTTCTAAATGAAAAGACTAAATTGGAATGATTGTAAGTACGAGTAAGTGTAACAATGCCAATAAAACCTAATATAAAAAAAAATTAATGAATTATTGATGCAATCAAACGAGAGTTAGATCTAACATGCAAAGTGCAATTTTTGTAAAAAGTTGCTGTATACTATTTTAGAAAATTTTGACAAAGGGCCACGTAAATCTAAAGAAAAATAATGTTCCAATCAACATTTCCCAGTGATTAACATATTTTTTTTGGTGAAATTTTGTTGTTTTGGTCTTCAAATTACATTTTTACTATTTTAGAAATGTTTTGGTTCAAGTATAACTCAACGCGTAGGATAATCTAATTTTGTTTTGTTTTGTTTTTTTTTCTATACAATATATAGTGCAAGATTTTTCAATAGGTAGGATTAAAAAATACTTTCTATTTTTTTTTGAAAATTCTGGTAATTTTAACATTTATGTTGAATTACACTTTTTTTTTGTTAATTTAGTTATTTTAAGACCCTGATATATATATATAGAATTTATGAATTCCATCCCTTTTTTTCAGTATTCTCAAGGATCAATGAGCTAAAGAAGATTTTCTTTATCGTCTTCCCAGTCACAATCTGCACCAAT
>JAJIYU010015205.1:0-12801 GCA_030144865.1 Tinospora cordifolia
CCCAGCGGGCTCGGGACGTGAAAGCGCCCGGCCCATGCGCCCCCCTCCCCTTTCCTTCTTCTCCTCCCCAGGTTTCTTCTCCTTTTTGGCAGAAAAACAGCTGTTACAAA
This sequence comes from Tinospora cordifolia, assembly GCA_030144865.1. NCBI lineage: Eukaryota > Viridiplantae > Streptophyta > Magnoliopsida > Ranunculales > Menispermaceae > Tinospora > Tinospora cordifolia. The sequence continues at coordinate 111 of JAJIYU010015205.1, forward strand.
CCATTTTTGGCCCCCGAAATTTTGAACTTCGGCAGCTCCGTCGGGCAGGATTTCTGTGGTAAACAAATCTGTACCATGTAGGCAACCCAACGAGCCATGTGGATGGCCACGTGGCAGACTTTTGTCATGCAAAGAGACCCTCCAAATCATGCAACAAAACCCCATTTTTGTTGGATTTTCTCATGTTTGAACAACTAGATTTCACAAGGTTCGTTCTCCTTCATCCCACCACCATTTTTTACGTTCTTGTACTTGTTGGAAAGACCTCAGACTCCTCTTCAAGCTCCTACATGCTCGGCCACCATTGCATGACTGGTAGAGACAAAAAATAGCTAGGAAAACACGTTGTTGACAAGTTTCAAAACCAGAAAACTGAGAAGGGAGTGTCTATCTGAATTTCGAGCTGCTTGTTCACCATCCATCGAAGGTCCATTTTGGACGTACTATAGCTTGTTGAAAAGGTTGAAATATTTACTTTAACTTTCCTTTTGTACAAAATAGCAAATAAACTATGAAAATGTGTCAAAAACAGGGCCAAAGTTGGCTGCTCACCAACTGTGACAACAGTTTTTTTTTTTTTTTTGAAAAGTAGTGTTGGATGCAACTTTGGACCATCAGTTGAAGTAGATAAAAACATCAGATCAAGATAAATTTTGGCGTGATTAAAGCTCACTTTGAGGACTACAAGAAGGTATAAGTTTCAAACCATAACCCTTTATGAATATGTTTTTCCATGCTTGCCAATGCGCCTTGTCAGTTAGGATTCTCGGACTTAGAATATTTTCTGAAAAGAATCCCTTAGGCTTGCTATGATGGAACTTGAAATTGAGGGTGATTAGGGTTATACTTACTAGTTGTTTTAGATGATACTTAATAGACTAGTGTTTATGGGTCTAAAACCTTTCAAAATCAGTAAAAGTAACCCTCGGATCAGTGTCGTAGAGAAGGGAAATTAGGCACTTAAAACAACTTAGAAAACTTGGGAATTTGAAATTAGTTTCAGGATAGAGAAGTATCAGATCGGTTAGCTAAACAAACCTTTGTAGATTGAGCCAAAATTTGGTGGAGTGATCCCTAGATATGTTTAGAAGTCTCATACCAAATTTCAAAGCATTCTGATTTGATTTAGTGGGTCAATTGAATACATAACTGACTGTTGGAAACATGCAGTCTGAGAATTCAACTTTCCTGATATCCCTATTACAAATCATAGCAAAAAATGTCCAAAAATTGTGAAATAAAATTCTAGTAACGTTTTGGAAAGAATAGATCAAATCTGAAAATTTTTACACAAATCCAATGGTTGGATTGATCACGGGAAATTTGGAAAATTTACTGCTAGGAAGTATGAACCCAGAAGTTCCTGTGATTCAACTGAAAATTCTGAGATTAAATTAGATAGGCAAACCTCTGTGGATTGAGCTGAAATTAGGTGAGTGATTTCTAAGTATGTCTAGTTTATGCCTATCAAATTTTAGAGCAATCTGATATGGATAAGTGGGTCAAATTAGGCAAACAGTCACTACTTGTCATACAGAATCCGAGAACACATAGTCCCTAAAATCTTAGCTAAAAATACCATCAAATGAAGTCCTAAAATCATGATTTTAAATTCTAGGGAAGGTTTAAGGAGTTTAGAAAAGCCTTGGAAAATTTGGTGCAAATCCGACATATGGATTGCCTGCAGAAAAATCGGCAAATTTGCTGTGTAAGAGAGCAAATAACCCAAAATTTGACTAAGTGTTGGGGTTTGGGATTTTGAACTAATTTTGACCCTTTTAACCCAATCTTGACCTGAATGGCCTATGTTGACCCAATTTGGGCATGGATTGACCTAAGGTGACTATGATGACCGCATTGACCAGAATTGGCTAGGTTTGACCGATTGACCGAAACGGCTCTGATCGATCAAAACTGAGTTGAGACGGTGAGATTAGATATTGGGCCACTAAATGAATAGAACTGAGATTTGAGTTTGATTGATACAAATTAGAAAGAATACATCAGGACTGGGTTGGTTGCCGACGGGGTATCGGTGCACAGGACCCGAGGTGAGTAGTTTGACTCAGGTGTCTTCTATGATTTCAATTCATTGCATAAAACTTGTATGATATGTCACGGTTTCAATGGTTTCACAAGATTCAAATACATCTGATTGGTTTTGAGATATTTAGATGTACACGATAGTGAGACCAAGGGCTCGAGGTCCGAGTGCGGGGTCAAAGTACACGATGAGATTTGACTCAAGGACTGAGCGCGAGGTTAGGGCGTATGGTTAACCCGCCTAACTTCCGACCTGCCCGAGTGACGACACTTGAGAACCGAGCGCGGGGTTAGGGTGTTCGAGAAGCGCACCTAGCTTACAACTCGCTCTAGTGGCCAGTACGCCTAAATTACGACCCGCGTGAGCGATGACCATAGGTTGGGTTTGTTAAGCTAACCTAGCCTGGGTACGTTTTTTAACTATCATGGATTTGAGATGCTTTATGAAACTGTTACACTATTTATAACTGTTTTCATACTATGCCATACTTTTGGATGCCATACCATCTTTACTGCTCATGCATACATGCATTGTTTTGGAATAGTGGTTATGGATGACATGCTAATCTTTCTACTCACTGAGCCACGTGGTTTTTGGGCTCACTACTCTATCACTATTTCAGGTTCTTCAGTGGCGGATAAAGGGAAAGGCGTGGTGATCGCCTGATCCCTTGACGATTCCTGTCCCCTTCCTTTCAGTCTTTTGGTTTAGAGGTTGATCACTCCTTGTTTGTGTATAAGTGGTCGTATATGTATTTTGGACAAGACTAATATGTAATGAAATGCTTCCGCTTCGTGTATTGCTTACTTTTGCTCTTAAGTATCCAAGTTATTCTGATATCGTTTGTTTTATGAGTTTTGGAAAGGGTTTAACAATGGTCGGGCGAACTCAACTTAGTGAAAGGGTTCGTCAGGCCACTGTGCCGGTCGGGCCGCCCTTGGCTTAGAGCAGGAGGTCCGACACTAATTATTATTTAAAAAGTTTTAATGAGTTTATTTTACAAAATACTCATTTTTTTATTTTTATCATAATTAATAAAATAATTCTACTATTTTAATAAAAACTAAGTTTATTATTTTTAGTAAAATTTTTTTGTATTATAGTGGTTATATAAAAAAATTATTAATTAATCAATTAAAACACGAAAAAATTAAATTTTTAGTTGTTCTTTTATCTTTTTTTTTTTAATTTTAATGAACTAAATTAAGTAATATATTTTATCAAAAGTATTAATTTTATTCTAAAATAAAATATTTTAGTTTTTTTAATCTTTTTCTTCTTATTTATTATTTTACTCATAGAATTAATTTTAACTTATGTTATTAATTTATTAAATATAATTTTTTTCAGCAAATTAATTTTATTTTTATCTATATCATTCTTTTATAACAGTCAGATAAACCGTTATTATAGACAGCTATAGACAACGTTCATGAATGAGTGTTGTAATACCTTATGTCCTTTTAACAACAGTCTACTAATGAACGTTGTAAAAGAAGTCATTCGACAACGTGCAACTACGACTGTTGTAATAGCATAGAACAACATTCGAGTGCTCGTTGTAATAGCCTTTTTAACAAAGTTCCCAACGGGAATGTTGTTATATGTATTTTACATAAGCGATTTTGTAACAAACATTTTATGAACGTTGTGCCTTCTATTACAAGTTCGTTGATGCATGTTGTTGCATCATCGATTTCTTATAGTGCCTCTAGCTCTATTGGTCATCCTAGTCTATAACTTGATTATCAAACAGTTAAACCTTTCTCCCAAGTTAGTAAAACAGTCTAAGATCTTCCTGTTTATGGCCAGTAAATAGAAAACATTAAGAGCACAATAAATAAAACAAAACATCAGCATAAATTTATTAAAAACTAGAGTGGAATGCTCCTGCCTATCACGCGGGAATTTAAGTTCAGATTTGAAGGTTGACACACTTGAAATCACATCTTAAAATAGGGAGTTTAGCTGGACATAATGTAAATAATACAAAAACAAGGTCTACAAACAATGAAATTCATACTAGACATGCTGGATATGGCTTCTCTTGCTCTTTGCTCTCAATCTTTAGCTAAGCTTCTTCCTTCTTCCTTGATTTCTAGATCTTCAGAGAATATCCAGAAAAAAAGTTTTTCTGTTGTAAAATGAGTGTTTGTACAATGAATGTGTAATGACCCGTATTTTTAAGAAATTGAGTCTATAAGCTTAACGTGTATTTTCATGTATTAATTGGTGAACTATAAGTGAAAATATATGATTTTACAGGTATTGCAAGAAAACACCCTAGAATTTTACAATCGCGCACACGTCGGGAGTGAATATAAAATAAAATATTATTTTGTAGAAAAATGAGAATTCGAAATAAAAGAACAAAAAAGAAAATAAAATAAAAAATAAAAAATAATATAATTGTAATAACAATAATAATAAATGAATTAGAATTATACTTTATTTAAATATGGATATAGGCTATGCATTGGAAAAATAAACTATTTTATAACTTACTCGTGCGAGCGCAATGGCGTGATTGATTCAAAAACGAAAATAAATCAAATTGACCTTGTATGTACGTGTTGCTTAAAAAAAAAAAAAGAAGAAGAAGGAATAAATGAATTAAAAAACATGTTTTATTCAAATATAGATATGGACTAAGATTTAAAAGAAATATACAAGTTAAAATAGTAGTTGATTGAAATATGGATTAATCAAAATATTAGTGGATCATAAACAAAAATTTAATTAATATGGATTAATGAAAAGAAAAAGAGATAAGATAAAATTCTTGATCGGAAAATTCCACGAACAGAAAATAATTTAACTTAGTCTGAAGGGATCTCGAACCTAGAAATTTCACGAAACAGAAAAAAATAATAAAAATGATTTAACTTATTCTTGCTTTGGCAATTTCAAAAAAAAAAAAACAAAAAGGAGAAAAATTGGAAAAATTCTGGAAATTGCCAGAAGAATTACGATTAAAAGAAGGAACCAGATTTTGATGCTGCAAAGTTCTGATTTTAGGGGATATTGGTCGAATATTCGGGATAAAAAGAGATGGAAATCTGGATTTTGGAAATCGTTTATGGTGATCCAAACTTCTGGATTTCCAGGCGGACGAAAACAAGGAGGAGATCGGATTGATTTGGAAGAACGAAGAATGAAGAAAAAAAAAGGGGGTCGAAAATCTGGTGCTAAGAACAAGTAGTAGTTGCAACGTGGAGAGGAAGGACGAAAAAAAACTTCAGCTTTGTGCGTTCTGCTGGTTCATGAGTGAGGAAGAAAACGGTGCAGAGAAGGAAATCCAGTTTTGGAATTTTCGTTACAGATGGTGCAACGAACAAGAAGGTTTGTGCGTCCAAATAACAGAAGAGGATGATTGAAGAAACTGGAATGAAGAAGCCGTGTTGTTGCTGCTGCTGCTTCTTGTCCATTTTCTTCACACTTAAAAAATAGGAACGTGATGAAAGAAAAGAGATGAAAACTAGAAATTCTGGTTTTACAGCTGCTGCAAAATCTGATTTTCATGGGTTTTGTTCCACGTTTCTAGTTAGTGATTTTGGTTAAATTTTGAAATTGTGTTTTAAAATCTGGGTTGCTGGTTTTGGATTTCACATTCAGCAAGACTAAACGAAGCAAGCAGCTGAATTGTTTGGTTCATTTTCTAGTTTCGGTGGTGAAAAACAGGGGATTTGATGCACAAACTCTGGTTGCAATGTCTGGTTTAAATCTGGTGTGTGGGGAGCCATTTTAGAATCTTCTGGCTTGGAAAAATATGAAGGACGATGAAGAATGTGATTGTGTTTGGTTTGTCAATTGTTGGTCGTGATTCAAGATGAGGAATGAATAGCCAAAGCCGAGATTTATGTTGAATGCTGGCCATGAAGCAAGTTCCAACGAAGGAGATGAATGTTTGTTGGATTTTAGTCCATAATTGAGAGAAAGAAGGAGGCTGAAAATGAAGGACGGCAACAGTGAGTGCTGGAAATTTTTGGTGCAGCAACATGCCTCGTGGGATTGGTGTTTTGTTGTTGGTTGTTGCCATGTTGGGTGTGAGATGGGTTGTTGAACATGTTTGAATGCTAGTTGTGGTATTTGTTTGATATACAAAGAAGTGAAAAAATGCAGATTTTGGATTTGAAGTTTTCTAGTGCTTGATCGTGAAGGAGATAATGAACGTGATCTTAGATGGGTTGATGTTGCTGGATGAAGCAACTGAAGAAGAAGAAGAAGAAGGTGTGCTTTGATTGTGGAAATGATCGAAACGAAGAAATTAGCAAGCTGAATTTGGGGGTTACGGCTGTTGGGTATGAAAGAACAAAGAGGATATGAAACTAAACTTTATATAGTAGGTGAGACAAATTTTATATAGGAGATGAGAGATAAAAATTAGAAGTTTAAAAATTTAATTGTATTAGCTAATTAAAAATAAAAATAAATAAATAAATATAAGCCTTAGAAACCTTTAAATGTTTTATAAGAAAAGAATAAAATTTTAGGATTTGAAACTAAACTTATAACATTTAGAAGTTTTATTTTGTTTGTAATTAAATTAATTATGATACTAATAAATTTTTTAAATTGTGAAGATTCAATTATTAGAAATTTAATTTTATGAAAAAGCTTGTAAGTAAATTATTTAAGTTTTAAATTTAAATTAAGGAGATTCAACATACTGAAAAATTATATTAATTAGAATATACAAAATTTTATGAATTAAAAATAATCTTAAATTAGTGAAAAATGATATTTAGACTTCCTAATTAAATCAGAAATCATGTGAATTGAGAATAAATTATTAAGTATAAATTTTAGGTTTGTATAATTTTAGAGTATCGAATAGCTCGAAAGAAAGCAAGGAACCTTGAAGATCGGCGAAATCAGGTGGGTGTGACTTCCTTGCTCATATGTATTATATGGATTTAAGATTCAAAGCATTTGATTGCATAGTTCTAGGTTATTAGAATTTTATTAGGAAATTGATTGAAATTGTTTGGTTTATTTGAATGATGTGTGATGTATGATGAATTATTCAGACTCATACATAATCAGTTCATGGCATGATTGAATATAACATCTTGCATTTAGGTCTACTCAAATATGGTAAGCATGATTAGAAAAATATGCATTTAGATCCCATTGGTTACTCGTGCACATTTTCATGTTAACTTGCATGCATATTGGAATTATTTTCTTGTGTATTATGTGATTGCTTGATGTGATTGAGATTGTTTGTAAAACCAAAATAAGACGACGGTTTATTAAGAATCCACGTACCAGTGCGATTGAAGAGCCCGAGGCGAATCGATGTGACATCTCCTATATGTTACCGTTTGAAATTGACAAGCCACAAGGTGGATCGTAGGTATTCCCAACTGGAGTTGTCTGAGACAGCTAAAAATCCTTGAGAGATGGTACTTAGTGCTAGCAAGTACGCTCCCTCGGATTGTGACTCTGACAAGTAACTGGCCTTAGGCATTACCTGAGATTTGTTTCTGATTCAAATCACAGGGAATACCAAGAGGCATCTCAACCCTCTTCTAGTCTTAAACCCCAACTAAAACAAATGAATGTTTAAACGCCTAATGTTTGAAAGTGTTTGTAATGTTTTGGATTGGATTTGTATAATGCATGTGATGTGTAGGAACGATCCACTTGGGTTTCGAGTTCACTCCCACTTTATTTTTTAGGTACATCTGGATGTAGAGTATGATAACTCGCGTCAGAAGACTCATAGTTTAAATAGATGTCTCATTAGGGAGGTTGTCCGGGATAGGAGACTTGGAAGGCATGTTTTGTGTATTGTACTGGATTATTTTAATGTATTTACATTGGTTTTAACTTTAGTTTATTTTATCTTTAAATGACTTTTCTTGTTTAACAATTTTTGTTTTAATAATAATTTTAAAGTTATTTCGCTGCATTTTTCATGATTTATCTTGAGAAATTCAGTGAATGTATTGAGAAATTATTTTGATCTTTTGTTTTGTATAAAACATCTATATAGACATTGCCTTGAGAACTAATGGCCGTGAACTTAATCTTGAAGAAAAAGATTTTGACAGAAGAAAATTTTAAGTAGCATTCCGATTTTCAATGGACGACGATCCACACGTGAGATAACACGTGAATGGAGGTCCGACTAAAAATTGGGGTGTTACATTGCATAACTTAATGTGTGAATTAAATGAAAATATGTGATTTCAGAAAATGAAATTAATTAATATGGGAATTAAAATAAAATAAAATAGTATGATAAGATAAATTAATTCAATACATTAATTTCATGTATGTATATATATGGATACAAATATATGTATAAGCTAAAAAGATATATATGATGATAATACAATACATACATACATACATACATATATATATATCTATATATATATATATATATGTGTGTGTGTGTGTGTGTGTGTGTGTGTGTGTGTGTTTGTGTGTGTGTGTATGCTTGGTTGGAAAAAAAAATGAATAATAAAATAATATTGAAGGTGAGTTAGATGGATAATTGCAAAATAAAAAAATAAAAAACTGATAACAAGATAATCTAAGATAATGTGGATGGATAATAAAAGAAAATAAATTAATTAAAATTGATTTAATAAAGAGATAAGGAGATAAGGATAATAAAGGGATAATAAGGAGATAATAAAGATATAATAGGAATAATAGGGAGATAATAAAGAAATAATAAGGAGATAATAAAGTGATAATATGAATAATAAGAGAATAATAAAGAGATAATAAGGGGATAATCAAGAGATAAAGAGATAATAGGGAGATAATAAGGGAATAATAAAGAGATAATGAGAGAATAATAGAGAGATTATGATGAGCCATTATTTTTTACTTCTTTGAGGATAATAAAGAGATAATAAGAGGATAATCAAAAGATAAAGAGATAATAGGAAAATAATAAGAGAATAATAAAGAGATAATGAGAGGATAATAGAGAGATAATGATGAACTACTATTTTTGACTTCTTTGGCTAAGGGGACCCACCATATTTTGGCTATAAACACCCCTTCCATTCTCTCATTTTGTTCATCCTCACTTGCTCAAATTTTCATTCGAGAATCAAAGGAAAAAAAAAGGGAAGAAAGGAAATCAAGAGAAAAAAGAAAAGAGAGACAACGAATGGAAGAAAGAAAAGAGAGAAAGAAAAAGAAAAGAAAAGAGAAAGAAAGAAAAAGAAAAGAAAAGAAAAAGAAAAAAAAGAGGAAAGAGGAGTTGCTCACTTCCAAAGATTCAATATTTTGGGTAGATTACTTTCCCTTCTTTTCAATTCTGAATTATTATAGAAATTATAAATTTCAATTTTATAGTATAGTTTCAATAAATATATTAATTTAATGCACAACCTAAAATTAGGGAATATTTTTCCTAGAAGTGAAACTATCCAATATATATATCATTGTGTTCAGATTTACGAGTATAATACAAATATATTATTTGTACTCTCTTTGACTCTAAAAAATTATATGATAGTTGGAAGTCGACACATTGGGGGTATACCCATTAATATTAAAATTTTAGTCGGTGGGTACTGAAATGTCCAGAATGAAACTCTAAACTCAATGACACTAAAATTATGATTTTTTGGAGGTTAGTGGATATATTAAATTCATGTTTATGCAATTTGAGGATCAATTCATAATATAGAAAAAAATGTATATAGAGTAAAAATAATAATAAATAATAGAGAAAAAAATGTTATATAATATTATGAAATGTGTATCAAGGAAATATGTAACATAAGAAATAATATTTATGTATTGAACCACCAAATTTATAAAAGTGGCTGGTCATTATGTACCAAAGGTGGGACACATGTCGACAATATATATTAGTAGTATTTTGAGTTAATATTAAAGGCTTAATCGACCTTGTTAATCACGTTGACTTCGTCGATTTGACAGGTCGGCAGGGGTTAGGTTTAGATAGAGTTGACTGTAGTTGACCAAGTCAATCCTTTGATTGACCAAAGACTATAACGTTAGAATTCGAGCCAAGTTTTATATAGATATTAAGAAACTAAGTTGATTAAGCAGGATCAAACATCAGTGGGACGCGAACAGTCCCAAGAGGAGCACTGGGAGCTGAGCATTCTTGTGAGTAATGTTTTTAAATTATCACTTAACTTGTTATTCTTTCATAAATAAAATGTTCTTACATATTGAAATGCATTTTCAATCTTTTAAATGTGATTTAAATGAAAATGTGCACCGAATATCGAGGTTTGAGTGCGAGTTAGGGTATTGAATATGGTAGAGCATTTAGGACGAGTGGCTGTCGCACCCAGGGGTGTAGTCGGGCTAAGTTTATTAATTGGGCTCCCCTAGAGTATTTAGTGACTACCTAGCACAGAGTGCCCTGAGGGGGGTTCTGTGGGCCCAGATTAGGGTCATCACCTATACACCTAACCATCGGGTTTCTCCCGTTCGAGTGGATTTATGTGTTTTCAGCATTAAAACTATTTTCAAAATGAAAGGTGCACAATTGTATTGTGGATTTAGCATTCATTAACTATTGCATTCATTCGCATTATTGTTATTGTGCATTCATACATGACATTGTGTCACTAGAATCCTTGTTATAAGTTACAGATTAGGTTACATTACTCACTGAGTCGCTGTGGACAAAATTGGCTCACTACTCTAACATTTCAGGTTTTTCTTTTGTGGATAAGGAGAAGAAGGTGGTCATCGCGTAGAGCACACCACATTTACCTCAGTAGGTTTCCTCACGTGGTTTACTGTTTTGAGTGTTAGTATAATGTATAAGATGTAAGAAAAATATTATACATATTTTAACTTAGGCATTCCGCTACCGTTACATTTATGACACTGTATATATAATTAACTTTTCTTAAATAAAAAAAATTTACTGTAATTATTTGTTCTAGTTGTTTCCGCATTTATTACGATTACTCTGATAGTGTTATATATGGTGTTGTGAAGAGGCTTAACAGTGTTTTGGGCAAGCTCGGTTTGGGAATGGGTTTGTCAGAATACTGTGTCGGTCAGTTCGTCCTTCTCCTTAGGGAAGGGTATAAAACCCCAGAATTTCGCGAGCTTGTCACGTCACGAGTTAATATAAAATAAGACATTATTTTATAGAAAGATGAGATTATAAAATACTAAGGAAAAAAATAATAAAGAATGATGATAATAATAATTATTATTATAAATAATTATTTTGAATGCCTTTGTAACCACTCAACATTTAATATTCTCTAACCCCTAAATTGTAATAGCCATTTAATACTATATCATGTAACCTATGGACATTTATATCTTTGTAACCACTATTATATTTATGTGTTGGAAATTCTATTTATCACTCCATAATGACCAAGGGCCTATATAAAGGGGTGTCTACATTGTAAATGGTGTACCAAGGTTGAACTTCAACCTATTCTTAAAAGAATGAAAAGCTCTCTCCCCTATTTCTCTCTATCTCTTATGTTCTTGAGTTCTTCTTCTTCTTTTCTTGATCTTTTAGTAGTTTTTCTTTTATTTTATAACACGTTATCAGCACGATCACGCTCTTTCTGAAAATATCTTGAAGATCAAAGAAACAAGAACTTCGAAGATGAAAGATTGAAGGTATAATTTTAATTTGTGAGATTAATTTTTATGTTATTATTTGAATGATCCATATCTTTTGTATATATGTATGATTTAATATAAATTATATATAACATCACTGGCTAAGAAAGCATGCTCTGTAGTTGCGTCTTGAACGATCTTCTACATCAGAAATCAAAAGTCAAAATGTAACAAATGAATATTTTATTTGATATATAATCAATTACTTATGTTCTATTCTTGATTTTTATAATACAAATAGTACTACAAGTTTGAGTTGATAGTAAGTAAGCCTTGTCCCAAGTAAAGTTAAACATTGAAAGGGAGATGGGTTATCCCATTCTAGAAGGCCGGTTATTTAAGAAGACTCTGTCTCATCGCTCTTTCCTGGAGGTTGTCCTACCAACTCATACAAATAGTACCTTTTGGAAAGAAAAATCAAGATGTGAACATTTGAAAATAAGATATCATTCTTGGTGTTATTGACATGCATATATTACTTGTTATTATAATATTATTACAATTATATATGCATGTTCATTTATAAATTATATATTAAGGTTAAAAGTATAAACATTTAATATTATAAAGGTTGATATATATCTATCTTATTAATGTTATAAAAATGATTGATCTTTAGGAATATAATTATTTTGATATATGAGCAAAATAAAAATAAAAATTTTTTTAATAAAAAAAAATTTGTTCAAATAGTATTATACATTCCCTAAAGTGAATATTGTTTTATTAATAATTATTGATATAAATGTGAATATAATTGTTATAATATTAAAAAAAAAATAGTACAGTGACTGAAATAAGAATAATTTCTCTATGAATAAGTTCTCATACCATAGTAATCATTGTTTTCAAATAATTAATATAATGATATAAGGCATAAAGAGATTGTAAATTAAATAAGATTATTTTTCTAAATTGAAAAATAACTCTAAGATGATATTGTTATCTAAATCAAAATTGTGATTTTTATTATTTATTTTTATTAAGTTTATTTAGCTTGATATAATATTTTTGTTTATATCTCAAGCTACATGA
>JAJIYU010015206.1:0-12821 GCA_030144865.1 Tinospora cordifolia
TTCCCAAATGTATTGTTAAATGGACCATAACATCAAAAAATGATGGTGGAAAATATCTTTCTAACATGCATAAGGTTTCTGAAATCTCATCTTCAAGAGAAAGAAATTTCTTTATATTCACAACTCATTGACAAATGTCATTGAAATATGAACATAAACATAAAATTACATTTCTGGGTCCACTTGGGAACGAGTCAATCAGAGCTACGAGCAACAATTGTTGCATTAAAACATGATAATCATGAGATTTGAGACCTTTAACCTTACAGTCAGATAATGATATACAATTCCCAATATTTGAGTTATAACCATCGGGAAGTTTTAAATCAAATAGCCTCTTGCAAAATATTACTTTCTCTTCTTTCGATAATGTGTGTGGAGCAGCAGGAATAAACATCTTACTCCCTCTTTCTTTTGGATGCAAATCATATCTAATTTTCATTTCTTTCAAATCTTTACGAGCATTCAATCCATCCTTTGTTTTTCCTTTCAAATCAAGTAATGTTCCAATTAAACTTTCACTTACATTCTTCTCTATATGCATCACATCCAAATTATGTCGTAATGGTAGTTCCTGCAAAAAGTTACAATAGACCACAGAAGGTCAACGTATTGCAATTGATTTAAATTAATAAGCTTAATCTAAAAAATGGTACATACCTTCCAATACAATAATTCAAAGAATGTTGATCTCTTCTTCCACATAGAAGTTGGATCAGCATCTCTTTTCCTTTTCTTCTTTTTGCTTTTTCCCCAATCATTTTCAAAACTTTTTAATGATAATGCAATTTGGTTACCATTCATAAATCTTAGTTTTCCACCACTCTCAACACTTCCATCAAACCAATTTTTCTTTTTTCTGCATAAATGATTTGGATGAAGAAATCGTCTATGCCCCATGTATGCAAACTTCTTACTATGAGTCAACCAGTTGGATTGAGTATTTTCGGCACAAATAGGACATGCAAATCTACCTTTGGTGGTACATCCAGCCAAGTTTCCATAAGCTGGAAAGTCATTAATTGTCCACATTAAAACTGCCCTTAAATTGAAAGTAGATTTAGTGAATTCATCATATACATCAACTCCATTATTCCACATGTCTAGTAAATCATCTATTAATGGTTGTAAAAATATATTGATATCATTTCCAAGCTGTTTTGGATAAGGAATTAACAATGATAGCATATATTTTCTTTTTTCATGCAAAGCCATGGTGGTAAGTTGTATATCACAAGCAGTACTGGCCAACAACTATATGTCGAGCTCAAATCAAAAAATGGATTAACGCTGTCAGTGGCAAGGCCCAATCTTAAATTTCTAGGTTCTTCTGCAAATGAGGGCCACTTTGTATTAATAACATTCCATGCCACTGAATCAACTGGATGTCAAATGTTTCATCGTCTTTTTTATTTGTAAAATGCCATCTCAAATTCTCAGACATTTCAGATGACTTAAACATCCTTTTAAACCTTGGTATAATTGGAAAGTATCTTAATACCTTTTCAAATTTTTTGTGTATGTTTATCCACCAACCATCTAGAAGATCCACATTTCAGACAATTTTCCATGTCATGATTCTCATTTCTAAATAAACAATAGTCATTCTTACAAGCATGAATTTTATCACATCCTAAATCAAATGACTTAATCAATTTTTTTGCTAAGGTATTTGAACTGGGGATGACATTACCTTCAGGTAGCATGCCATGTAATATTTCCAAAAGACTATCAAAACCAATATCTGACAACCCATTCATGACTTTATGCTTGTACAATACCAAAATGGTTGATAACTTTGTGTATTTCAAACAACCTGGATATAAAGGTGTTTCTGCTTCTTCTAACAAATCCAAATAATCATTATCTAATTTTTCTTCATCTTCTTTTTTAGAGCTTTCGTCCATAGTATGTGTTGTAGCATAGAAATTTAATAAATCTGAAGATTCTCCAAAATTTAAGTTTTCATGCTCATTTAATTGCTCCCCATGATTAAACCATGTCATATATGTGGGATCCATTCATCTTATAACTAAATGCTCATATACAATATCTACATGAGCATGACATATGTTACGACAATCAATGCAAGGACATAAAATTTGATCATAATTTCTTGTCATCTCCTTAGCCCTTTTTACAAAGTCTCGAGCACCTTCTTGATATTCCTAAGTGACTCTATCAAATAAAATAATAAAAATATTAAAATACATTGTATATGAGTATTTCTTTACATCACAAAGTGATGGTGCACTCATTACCTATGGAGATGGACCCACTCTTTATCAATCATGGTAAGAACCACTACTACTCCTTCTACTCTAATCATGAAAAAAGGTACCAAAACATTTAATACTATATAACATAAACATAATAAATAATTAAACAAAAAACTAATTTCCCATCTTGCAATAGTTAACATTAAAGACCTAGAAGATATAGATCTTTTGCAAAGATTTATATCTTTG
Organism: Tinospora cordifolia; assembly: GCA_030144865.1. Taxonomy (NCBI): domain Eukaryota; kingdom Viridiplantae; phylum Streptophyta; class Magnoliopsida; order Ranunculales; family Menispermaceae; genus Tinospora; species Tinospora cordifolia. The sequence goes on from JAJIYU010015206.1 coordinate 2,469, forward strand.
CAGAATCAGGTGGTTAGAAGATCAATTTTGAAGTTATGAAGTTAACAATATCAGTTTAAGAAAATTTGTAATCCACTAAGACTAAGATGTATTAACTCCAAGAAGCCCAAGAAAAGTTATTAATCTATATGTCACTTGATAATTAATATATATAGTTCAGCCTCCACCTAGAAGTTATAGCTAGGGGTACCAATAATCAGTTCAAACCACAAAACCAAACCAATATGTTTGGTTCAGTTCAAATTTTTTATTTTTCATATTCAGCTTGGGTTGCAGGTTGAGAACACAAAACCTACTAACCTAAAGCAAACCAACCATAATTAACATCTCACCATATAGTTACAAATATAATTGTTCGTAAAATCACGGGCTTAAACTGATTAGGTAAACCAACTTTGTTCAGTTTGATTCAGCTAAGTAATTAGGTTAATTATAGTATGGGCAGCAAACTAATCAAATTGAACAAATTAAGTCCTCAGTTATAGCTTTTAGACCATCGAATGATGAAATGAAGCTAGATTTACTGCATGCGTACACACACATTAGAACTCTTAGATTATAAGAATAATCTAACACAAGCACTTGCTCACTTCTTTTGGCTTCATTGACTCATTTAAGCATGTTTCATAGGATTTGACTACAAATGGGGGAAAACCTATTATTTAGGGTTCATCAACAATCTAGAGTTTGCGACTCCAATTCAAATAAGAAAATAACAGGAATGCAGACTTCATCTTTCAAAGAACATGAGGAAAATAATCTATATAAAATCAAATACGAGTTTCAAATTCATGCACTTAAGATTCATTCATAGTGTTTTAAGGGGGTCAGAAGAAGGCAAATTTGCTCATAACTAGTAATCAACTCGAAAAGAACATTCCAAACGATGGACATAGATATTTATTGTAATCACTACCTCAGAGCACATTCAAGTAGATATTCAAAGTTCAAATGAGAGAAAACAAGCGCCTATTTGAAATGTGTATTCAAGCACATACACTCATAATTATTAAAAAATCAAAAATCTTAAACATGTGTCTCTATCAGTTTAGTCTATTTAACCTACCGCTCCAACATAAAAAAAAAAAAAACTGAACTGACCAAAACACATTGGTTTGGTTTTGTGGTTTGAACAGATTATTGGAACCCATAGCTATAACTTATAGGTGGAGGCTGAACTATGTATATTAATTATCAAGTGACATATAGATGAAGAACTTTTCTTGGGCTTCTTGGAGTTAATTATCTTAGTCTTAGTGGATTATAATTTTTCTTAAACTGACATTGTTAACTTCGTAATTTTTCTTAAACTGATATAGATCTTTTGCAAAGAAAATATCTTCTCAAAACAATTGAAGCTTTCCTATTAAATAAAAACATAGTTAAAACTACAAAGATACTACTAACAACATAGAAAGGCAAACCGAAAGGCTAATAAAGATAAAATGTTCAAGATCACATGAAAGATAACCTAAAGTTATTCCAATAGACTAGTCACAACAAAATTATAAATGACTTGGGTGCACTAGTAAGGCTAGTAAAGAGTTCTTAGCAGTCATTGAACATAACAGAAGTGCAAAAGAATACCAAGGAATCAAGGGCAACATTAAAACCTAAGTAGATTTTTGGTAAGAGAAAACTAAAAAAACTAGCTTCACGTAACAAGTATGAATCACGCAGTGAATTAGGTTCCTATTGCTGAACCCAGTTAGGGGAAAGATAGTAGTTATGAAATGACAAGGCAAATGAATTAGTAGGAGGGAAAAACAAATCACATAACAAATATTGTCAAAATATCAAGTTACATGCTCAACCAAATTGAGGGTCTCAATGCTTAGAAATTTCATGGTAAAATTAGTGTTTGTATCATCTTCTTTGATGATATAAAATAGTTTCTAGTAAGAAATGCTCTAAAAGTTCATCCACTTTATTTACCCCTTATTTACTCCTCATCACTGGGCTAAGGTGGTGAATGGCTCAATGGCTCTTTGGTGGTGTTCACCACTAAAACATGAGTTCTCTAATCTTTTCTTACTTTCTAGTTAAAGTGGCAAAGCTTGTGATCACATAACCAAAGTAAATAAGAATTTCAATCTTGCTTGTAAGTTATTTAAAACAATGAACTGCATATATAGTCATCAACTTGCCTAGCGTTGCCAGCAAACATCAAGTAAATAGAGAATGCTCAAATTGCTGATAGAAAAAAAATCAAATAAAATTCTAATTCACGATTGCTTTGCGTGCCCAAGTATTAGTGCACAAAATTCACATAAAATTCCAATTCTAATTCATGTCAAGGAATTAAAGGCAAAGCAAAAATAAGCAAACAACTCTAAGGTTTTTAAAATGTTTAATTGATAATTATTGTTACCTTGGGATTGAATTGAAGAACTTTGCCAGTGTTTTGATGGAACAATGCAACCCTAATTTGTCATATCAAAACGAAAGAAATAGAAATCTGCATAAGAAGAAACATAACAAAGAAACACGAGTTTGTGCATGAATTTAATACATCGACGCCTCAAAAATAACAGAAACAAAAAAAGAAACAAAAAATTTAAAACATGAAAAAGAAATCGACCAAAAAGAAAATAAAAGAGAAAGAAATTTAGACATTCCAACAACAATCTCACTCTCGTCAACAGCGATATATTTCACTCCAGCTTCGTGGATACAGATGATTCCAAAGAGAGACTGCACCAAAAAAGATGGAACAAAGGAGACTGAGCCAAAAAAAAAGACTGAATAAGAATCACTAAAGATGCTTCTGTATCGACTTCGTATTCCAGAGTGGAGGACATAGGGCCAAAAAAAAACATTGCGATATAGATGATTTTCAGGTAGCATTGCACCAAAAAGAAATAAAGAAGAAACAATACCTGAAGAACAACCCGATTTTGTATTCCATAATGAAGAACGATTACGTAGATAGAAGACCTATAGATCAACTACACCCAAATTTTATCATGATTCCAGAAAACACTGTGACTAAAAAGAAAACGGAAGAGAGATGAAAACTAACTGTGCCAGAAGACCAAAAGGAAAAAGGAACGATCGAAGAAGGAAATAGGAATGAACAGAATCCGACCAGAAGAATGAACTACACCCAAAAAAGGAAGATTATATTAATATTGAAGATGTACCGCGCAAGGAAGCATATGTGCGTGATACTCGGGCGTGGAGATCGTGCGTGTGTTTTTGGTGGGTTTAATCGATTTGATAATGTTTCATACAAGCTATAGTATATATTATTTATAATAACTTTTTAAAATGTTATTATTAATATAAAAAATGTTATAAATAAAAGTTATTCATAAATGCTATGTTTAATGAAATTTTATACTGTTTTGTATATATAATTAATAACACTAAAAAAAGAGCTAATATTTAATGTTATAAAAAGCTATTTTTCTTGTATTGAAGTGAAGATAAGAATCACGTACTATCATAGTGACCCGTATGGATGCTATGGGTATTCTTAACATATGCTTATAGTGTGTAGTCACAAAGTGCAATGAAGGGATACTTGGTATGTGGCATCCAATGAAAAGTAACAAAGAAATGTCTTTCCACCCTAAAGAGGGGTATCTAAATTAAGAACATCAAGGGAGTAGAACCCTTTTTCAGTCATAACGTTAACTTGAACCAATTTGATGTATGAATCACTTAATGTTTGAAAGTGTGTGAATTTGGATGTGTTAAAAATTTGAAATAATAAGCTAGTTGTTTGACGGATGATCTACTGAGTTGTGTGCTCACCCCTCCTCTTTATTTTTCAGAAAATTGAATCATGAAGACTATGAAAATCTAATAGTAGTTATATTTAGAAAGCTTCTATTTTTGGAGAGTTTTCTTTTTAATGTAAGGGCATGTCGCCCAATTTTGAATAAAACTTCCACTAGATTTTTATTTTAAAATTTTGAGTTATGTACTCTTGATTATGAATTCCACAATGTACTTCTTTATTTTCTTTAACAAATAAAGAGTTAAAAATCTTCATTTTTCTACTTGTAATGCCCTATTGAATTTAAAATTGATCAAATTGGGTGAGGTACTCATTAAAGGTTCAACAAGAGTTAGAATAAAGGAATTGAGATGCAAGTTGTATACTTGTAAATGTAACATAGGCCCCGGCCTGCCCTGAGGACAAGTCTAGTAAGAATAAAGTAGCTAAGTCCAATTGAGTTTATTGGGGTTGGGTTATTACATTTACAACATTATAAAGAGAGCAATGTAGACTATGTATGTTTTTACGAATACCTAGCTAGCTAAGAATGCATTGAGGTCAATTAAAAGTCTGAAGTAACACCTTTCTTAGGAAACTAGGGTCCTAAACTATCGTTGGTACATAAATGAGCTAGATAATTACGAGTCATTCTAAATGAAGCAAATGACCAATAGAAACTCATTTCAAAGAAAGAAATCTGTTCTAAATGGGCTATTGATTGTTTTTCTACAGAAGAACATTGAATATTACTTCCTTAAACTGTCTGGTTGTTTTTAAGAGTGTAATGAAGCTAAAAATTGCTATTTCAAGTTTCATGTGTACGTAGATGGCTAGGAATAAAATAAAATGCGAATTGCTAATAAAATTAGCATTTTATCTTAAAAATTAGGCACTTAAAGTCAACTACTCCCTTCTAATTGAAGGACTAAGCAATAAAAGGTCCAATAAGCTAACAAAATATGTTTTCAATGACCAGTTGACTTTTTGTTTATAAGATAAAAGAAAAAAATTACTTTGTTAATCCATTTCATCATTTGATAGAGTGCAAAGAGACCAATAGAAGGTATTTTCAATACCAAGAGCACAAGCTTGTTAAAACGCGATAGAAAGTCAAGTTTATCGTTAAAGTGATGATTTCTTCTAGTAATTATGGACGCAAAGCACCTTTGCTATCCGAACAAGCTGAAAATTGCTTACAAAATGCCATCAGAATGACATAAAGAATCAAGCCAAAAAAGGCCTTTCAAGTAAAGAAAATTAGCTGCAATCGAGTCGTTGGTACCTTCTTTATAGTTAAAAACAAGAAAAATAAGTTGTTTGTTCATTTATAAGATCATAAGGAATGGAAAGAAAACTATGTCATTCTTACAAGTGGCGGCTAGCTAGCTAAGAATGCAACAAGCTCGATGGAAAGCTCAAAGTAACAATTTTATAGGGAGACAAAGGTGTTCAACTTCCTTAGGTAGTTAAATAAGTCAAAAGGTCACTTTAAATATTTTTATTCCTCCAAAATGAAGCATTGAGCAATGAAAACTCATGTCCAAGAAAGAAACTCATTCTAAATAGGGTATTTTCTAATTATTTTATGGAAGAAGAATGTGACTTCTTTAAACTATTTAGTCATTTGTAATAGTATAATGATGGTATAAATAGCTATTTTGAGTTTCACGTGTTTATAGATGGTTAAGCAAGCTATAAAATTTGAATTCATGGTGCAATTAACGTTTACCATGATAAATTAGGCAGTTAAAACCAACAACTCCTTCCAATTGAGGAAGGAAGCAAAAAAGACTTTCGTAAATTTAGTTTGGCGAGCAATTGGCTCTTTCTCTAAAGGAGAAAAGCAAATTTAACTTTCTTAAACTATTTTATAAATTGATCAAATGCAAAGAGAGCAGCAAATGGTACTTTCAGTTCTACGAGTACTGAGCTTGTTAAGATGCGATAAAAGGTCAAGTTTATCATTAAAGTGAGGCTTCCTCCAAGCAATTAGGGACAAAAAACACCTTTGCTATCTAAATGGGCTAGAAAATCGCAAAGGAAATCATATTGGAATGAAAGAAGGAAGTAAGTCATAAGAGCTCTCTGAAGTAAAGAAAATTAGCCGCCATAGAGCCGTTGGGCCCTTTTTTATCGTTAAAAATAAGAAAAATAAGTAGTTTATTCATTTACAAAATTATAAAGAGAGCAATGTGGACTACGTTTGTTTTAACGAGTACCTAGCTAGCTAAGAATGTGATGAGCTCAATTGAAAGCCTAAAATAATGTTTTTCTCAAGAAACTAGGGTCTTTTTTCAATGGAAGAACATTGAATATTACTTCTTTAAGCGATTTGGTCATTTGTAAGAATGTAATTAGGCTAAAAATTGTTATTTCGAGTTTCATGTGTGCGTAGATGGTTAGGAATATAGCAAAATGTGAATTCCCAATAAAATTAGCATTTTCCCTTAAAAATTAGGAACTCAAAATCAACTAATCACTTCTTAATTGAGGAATTAAGCAATAAAAAACTCTCATAAGCTGAGAAAATATGCTTTCAACGAGCAGTTGAGTCTTTGTTTATATAAGATAAAAGAAAAAAAATACTTTGTTAAACCATTTCATCATTTGCTAGAGTGCAAGAGACCAATAGTAGGTACTTTGAATGCCATGAACACGAGCTTGTTAAGATGCTAAGTCAAGTTTATCATTAAACTGATGCTTGTTTTGAGCAATTAGAGACGCAAAGCACCTTCGCTATCCAAACGAGCTTAAAAAATTGCTTGCACAATGCCATCAGAATGAAATTAAAAAATAAGCTGGAAATACTCTTTCAAGTAAAGAAAATTAGTTGCAATAGAGTTGTTAGCACCTTCCCTATAGTTAAAAACCAAAAAAATAAGTTGTTTGTTCATTTACAAGATCATAAGGAGTGGAATGAGGACCAAGTTCATTCTTACGTGTGGCTAACTAGCTAAGAATGCGACAAGCTCAATTGAAAGCCTAAAGTAACGCTTGTCATGGGAAACAAGGGTCCTCAATATCCTTGGGTAGTTAATTGAGTTAAAAGGTCACTTTAAATATTTTAATTCCTTCAAAATTTAGCATTGAGCAATGAAAACTTGTGTCAAAGAAAGAAATTCATTATAAATAGGTTGTTTTCTCATTTTTCTATGGAAGAGCAATGTGACTTCGTTAAATTATTTAGTCATTTGTAATAATGTAATGAAGATATAAATAGCTATTTTGAGTTTTACGTGTATATAGATGGTTTAATGCAATAAAATTCACATTCATGGTGAAATTAGCGATTTTCTTGAGAATTTAGGTGGTTAAAACCAACAACTCCTTCTAATTGAGTAAGGCAGCAAAAAAGACTTTCGCAAATTTAGAAAATGTGTTTTTTGGTGAGCAATTGGCTCTTTCTCTATAAGAGAAAAGCAAGAACAACTTTCTTAAACCATTTTATAAATTGGTAGAGTGCAAAGAGAGCATTAGAAGGTTCTTTGAATGCCATAAGCACGAGCTTCTTAAGATGTGATAGAAAGTCAAGTTGATCGTTAAAGTGATGCTTTCTTCTAGCAATTAGGGATGCAAAGCACATTCGCTATCCGAACAAGCTAAAAAATTTGCTTGCAAAATGTCATTGGAATGACATCAAGAAATAAGCTGGAAAAGCTCTTTCAAGTAAAGAAAATTAGTTGCAATTGAGCCATTGGTACCTTCTCTACAGTTAAAACAAGAAGAATAAGTTGTTTGTTCATTTACAAGATCATAAGGGGTGGAACGAGGACTACGTTCATATTTACGAGTTGCTGGCTAGCTAAGAATGTGACGAGCTCAATTGAAAGACCAAAGTAATGCTTTTCTTAAGAGACAAAGGTCCCAAACTTCCTTGGGTAATTATATTAGTTAACATGTTACTTTAAATATTTCAATTCCTCGAAAATGAAGCATTGAGCGATGAAAACTCATGTCAAAGAATGGAATTCATTCTAAATGGGGTGGCAATTTGTGACACGACCCAATAACCCAACCCGAACATGACACGAAGTTAACAGGTTTTGGTCTTAATGGGTCAAACACGACTAGATACGACTAAAAATGGGTCATAAATAGATTAACCTATTAAAACCGAAACTAACATGTTTAACACGATATATATATAATAAGTGAATCTACCTAAGATTGATCTATTTAGTAATAATTTAAAAATATTTTTTAATTTATAGTAAGTTTTTAATTTAAATTTTAATCATTACTTTTATATTTTACTTTTAATTAATATTTTCCAAATTTGGATTTAAGTTATTTAATATATTCTTTTGTTCAGAAAAATAATTATACACATTATACCTCTTTTTATTTTTTTTAAAAAATACTACACCCAAAGATTATAAAAAATAATTTAATTTCTTAAATCTACAAAAATTATAAACAGTAATAAATTATTTTTTAATATTGTTTTTTATTTTTTTCAGCATGTCTTAAAAATAACATATGTTAAGTATAATTTTTTTTATCTGTTATTTTTTTTCTTAATGTTGTCCTTCAAAAATAGAAAAAATCATTTTTTAATTTTTTAATTTTTATTTTCTTATGGGTTATCAAGTTTTGCGATGCCCTAAACTTCAACTTGCCGAGTTGAAACCCTGTTCTCTCTCGCCGCAGCGCCGCGCACTTGTTCTTCTTCACCTCTCCGGCTCTCCATCTGTAAACACTGAACCCTATACACTCTCGCTGCAGCGCTGCTCATTGTTCTACTTCTTTACCTCTCCGGCTCTTGTCTCTCTCACTCTCACGATCTCATCATCAATGAAGCCCGAACCCTGAAGTGTCTGTTTCTCCTGACCTCAGTGCATCACTGTTCTTCGTCACCTCTCCTCCATAGCTCTTCTTCTTCACCACTCTCTCACGATCTCGTTGTCATGGAATCAGACCTTCACGAATCACACTCCACCTTCGTTTTCCAACTTGCCGCAGTTGCCCTAAAATTTCAACTAGATTTGCGTCTCTCTGTCTTGTCGCTTCACGGTTCTTCTTCTTCACCTCTCCGTCTTTCTCACTCTCACGATCTTATCATCACTGAAGCTTGAAAGTGTCCATCTCTCCCAACCTCATGGCTTCACAGTTGTTCTTCTTCACCTGTCCTCCATAGTTTTTCTTCTTCTTTATTGCTCTCTCACAATCTCGTCATCACAAAATCAGAATCACACCTTCACAAAGCATGTTCCACCTTCGTTGTTCAACTTGCCCTAAATATCTCATTGAGTCAACGTCATACCTTCACAAATCGTGTCTCTGGCAGTCTCACACTCTCACTATCTCACCTTCACAAAATCATGCCTTCAAGTATCTTCAAGATTGCCAAGCACAACCTATCTGTTTCCTGCACTCTACTAACATCATGACAACACCCTATTTCTAGCACTTTGGTTTACCCTTGTAATACCCCAGAATTTTGTCAAATAATTTAAAATAAATAAAATAAGTCAAATAAATTAATTTCAAAGATTTTAAGAAATTTTGGGTGCAAATGGTGGGTTGGCACATGAAAAATAAAATAAATTAGAGATATAGTGAAAATTAAACAAATAAAACCTTAATTTGATAATTAAATAAAATATATTTATTAAAAAATAAATCAAACATTATGTGAATATTAGTGTATAATTACATAATTTATTATCTGAAAATGAAATATGAAATAAATAAAAATACATGACAATGAAAAATATTGATTATTTAATTAATAGCATTAGAAAATATTAAAGAAATGGAAATATATAAAATAAATGCAATATTAAATAATTAGAAAGGAAAAAATTTAGCAAATTATCAAAATGGAAGGGAATATACAAAAAAATCAAATTTTTATCAATTAGGAAGTGTCTAATTGCTAAAATTCGGATTGTAGAAGCTTTAGAAAGCAATTTGGTAATTAGGAATTGCATCCAACGGTCCAAAATGAATCTGTAAAATCCAACGAATGAGATTGAAGTTCAAAACCGCACCCAGGAGCACCAGATCACCAAGATCGAACGGCCCAGGAAAGATTAGGATGATCTAACGGTTCGGTTTTGTATCATCTGATCATGAATGCGACCAGATTCGAGGCTCATCTTGCGGCTCAGATCAATGATCAAGATCGTTATGTTTCTCGAGAACCATCCAACGGTGCAGATTCAAGAACCATTGATCTAATGCGTAACTCGAGGCCCATCCAACGGCGAAGATCAAAGTCGTTTTATCTCAATCGCAATCTGATGCTGTGATCAAGGATCATCAACGCCCGACATCTCACCCGCCAAAACTCAATCGCGAATGTACACATCGATCGAGAATGATCCAACGTCTTCGATCGAATCCGTCAGATCCAACGGCCGAAGATCCATCCGCGAAAACGAATTCGCGATCCGTTGACGTGCTCGAGAACGATCGGACGGCTGAGATCGAAGATCTGATTTAGCCGCTTGATCCGAGAACGATCCGACGGTTCTGATCTAATATGAACGCGTGTCTCGAGGCAGATCCAATGTAATACCTCATAATTTAGAATGAATAAACAAGAGTTTTTGTCAATTAATTTATCCAATAGTATATGTATAAAGAATTATGGACCATTATTGAATTAATGATCCAGGTAA
>JAJIYU010015207.1:0-12805 GCA_030144865.1 Tinospora cordifolia
ACTCTTGTTGCTTGGGATGATTTGATTTGTGAGCATGGGGGGTTTATATAGAGTTCAAATTAGTGTAAAATGGTAAGTTTTTTGGTGGGAAACTTGCAAAAATTTAAATTTCCGTGCCCCCCAAGCATAGAAAAATAGCAAGTTGGCTTGGAATTGGAAAACCAAGTTTATAGAAGTTTTTTGGCAATTTTTTTGGAATTTTTTCTTATTTTTCTCAGATTTAATTTCGAATTTTTGTTTAATTAATCGGAGCTCAAATCTCAGCCATTGGATTAACCTCGATCACATCAACAGATCACGCATTCATTTTTGCGGATGGATTTTCGGCCGTTGGATCAGGCAGATTAAATCTTAGACGTTGGATCATTCTCGAGCAGCACGGTGGATCACGATTATGAAAACAGATTTGATCTGGACGCTTGGATCAACCTCGAGCGCAGTGTTTGGTTTGCGATTGATCGGAACGGGTTTTTCTGGACCGTTGATTAACCTCGATTACAGTACTGCAACGCGATTGAATTTAGCGAATTCACTGCGCACCGTTGATCATCCTCAAGTTGCAGTGTCAATCACGATTGATCGATAACCAGTTCAATCAGAACCCTCTAATATTCCTCGAGACACACATATCGCGATCAGAGAAAAAAGAGTTTTATTTGGTCCGTCAAATCGACCTCGAGTTCTGTTTTCGGAATGATTTCGCGATTAACCTCTACGCCCGTGATCTGGTCCGTTGGATTGAAATGATTGATTGTGGACCATCAGATCTTCGTGATTCGGTGCTCCTGGACGTTGTTTAAGGCTTTGATCTCATTCGTTGGATTTTACATATTCGTTTTGAACCGTTAGATGTAGTTTCTAATTATCAAATTGTTTTTCTAAGTTGCAATTATCCGAAATTTTGCCAATTAGATACTTCCTAAATGATATAAACTTGATTTTCTTGTGTATTCCTTTCTATTTTGATGATTTGCTAATATCTTTCCCTTTCTAATTATTTAATATTGTATTTATTTGATATTTTTCTATTTTCTTAATATTTTTAAATGCCAAAAATTAAATAATCTATATTTTTCATTTCTATGTATTTTTATTTATTCCATATTCTATTTTCAGATAATAATTTATGAAATTATACACTAATGCTTTATTTATTATTAATAAATACGTGTACACTACATTTTTATTTATTTTTCTTGTGCTAACCCACCATTTGCACCCAAAATTTCTTAAAATCTTTGAAATTAATTTATTCAACTTATTTTATTTATTTTAAATTATTTGACAAAATTCTGGGGTATTACAAGTCAATCACTCAACAAAATTCCAATTAATATCCAAAATTCATGAATTTGGTGTCGATGAGTACACATTTCTGTTCTCTACATTTCTAAGGGATTCAATTAAAATTTTATTAGGGTTTCGCATATCCAAAAGCTCTTCCTAAAGTTATTCAACTTTGGATATTTATATTAATATCTACAGAATAAATGAATACAAACTAATTTTATATTTGTGATCTACGTAACACTAGGAGTGTACTGGTATAATTTTTACTTACTTTTACTCATGGTGGAGTAATACTCGATTTTTGGGCACTACTATAAAGAACTACCTATAGTAAAAATTATACCCTTAAGATCGTAATATATGGCTTACTTAGCATTTTCATAACAAGAATAAGGAAAAAGGCTTACCTACGTGTCGAATCTATTGAAAAATCAAAATTTCCTTTATTTTCCCCTCTTTTATCTGGTTTGATTTCTCTTTCTAGGCTTGAGTTCTAGAAATGAACTTAAAACAAAAACAAAATATGCATTAAGAGAGCCACTGCCCATGTATATATATTATATGATGCATGACCGCAATCCATCCATATACATAATAAACAGACTATTTGCTCCCATCCGTAAACACACCCATTATATATATTCAAATACACCATCCCATGAATTTTTGTAATACCCTGATAAATTCTTACATAAGAATTTACAAGATCATAAATGAGTCCATTGAAGTACTAAGCACATTAATTTCCCTAGTGGTAAAATGATAATTTGACTATCCAAAGGTAAAATGGTAATTTAACCACCTAGGGGCAAACTAGTCAATTCACATGAAAAATAAATTGTAGAACAACATTGTGTGAAATAGTGAATGATTAAGTACGGAAAGTTATTTTGATAAATCGAGGGTGAAATGGTAATTTTGCCATCAGTGGGCAAAATAGTAATTTCATCAAGGACTAGACACTTGTACCATTATAAATGCAATGTGAAATAATTTATATAAAATAGAAAAAAATAAAGTGTCTTGAAAATATTATAGAAAATGATAGAGATTAAATCAATAAAATTTAACAAAATTAAAGAATACTCTCGTATGGATATTTGGGGCATAGTACAAATTATTATGGAATAAATACATAAAACTTTTTGAATAAGTAATTTATAAATAACCACTTAAATGAATACCCTAATGATTAGATTAAAATAAAAATGATTTAAATCAAAGGCCAAAATAAGAGCTTATTGTATGAGCAGTTAGCTCAATAGCTAAAATAATTGGAGACTGACATGTGCATGTAGTTTAGGCCTAGGAGCTAAATAATAAACAACATTGGGATGTAAAATATACTCAAAAGTGGTCCCCACAATAGAATTTGAAATTTGAAATTTTAAACAAAATAAGAAACAAAAATAATGAAGGAAGTTGCTAAAAATCTACACTTTGTAAAACTCTCATTCTCTTCACACAAGAAAAACAAAGAAGTAGAAATATTTCTAAAATGGAATCAACTCAAAAGAATGTACTAACAACTTCTAAAATAATTATTTACTAATATATGTGTTTAGAAAACAAGTAAAATAGAGAAATAGAAAGGTTTTAAAAATGAAATCAATTCAAAAGAATGTATTAGCAACTTCTAAAATAATTGTTTAGTAATATATGTGCTTGGGAAACAAATAAAAAAAATAGAAAGGTTTCTAAAATGAAATTAACCCAAAAGAATACATTAGCAACTTCTAAAACCTTTACTTACTAATTTTTATGCATAGAAAACAAATAAAATGGAAAGAGAAAGAGTTTTAGAAAGGTTTCTACAATGAAGACACCTCAAACTTGTCAATTCATGCCCATAAGAACTCTATATAAACCCAAGCATGAACACCATTCTTGTTACCCCAACAAGAATTGAACAAGTTCCTTCTTGCTCTCTCTGCCTCCCTCTTGTCATCCTTTTTTTCTTTAGTTGTTCTAAACAATAGTTGGAGTAGTAGTAACGAATTGCTGCATAAATTTCTGTGCTAGCAGTTGAGGAGATTTGAAGGAGATTCAATATAGGCTTCAAGATGAGAAAAGCTATTCGAGGTAGAAGTAATTTCAAAACTTTTGACTTATTGTTTTAATCAAGATATGATGTGCATGGCTGTGTATTTTTAGTCAAGAGGTATGCCATGATAATGCATGCTAAGATTATACATGTTGTAATACCTACAAGTCTATAAGACCTCCACGTCACTAGTTAACCATTAAAATAGAAATAAATTATTAAATATATAAAAAAAACAATAAGATACTCAAAAACCATATAAAATAAATCCTAATAAATTTAAAATAAATACAAAAATGATATAAATTTAAAAAACGTGAGAAATGGCAAAAAAAGACGCAAAAAGCCAAAATTTCACTGGTTACCACGACAAACAGAAGTGATGAACATGGTAATCGTGGACAAATCTAGAAAAAATGAAAATTGCCTTGGTTACCATGGTAATTCTACAGTGATTGCGGTAATCACGAAAAAATCTAAAAAAGGGAAGAAATGCGCCACCTTGTTTATCGCGGTTTGACTGCGGTAATTCCATAAATTACTGTGGCAATTCTAGAGTGACTACGGTAATCACAGGTGAAAAACTAGAAATTAGCAACTACATCGGCCTAGTAACCACAGTTAACATCATGGTAATCCCAACAACTAGGATAATCCTACAATAACTGTGGTAATTTGTTGATTTCTACAAAAATGAAATGTGCGCAGAAACCCTAGATCTAGATTTTTGTGCGCCGCGAACCACAATTTTTTCTCTAAAACTCTCACTAAGCATCTCAATCTCATTTCTTACCTTTTCTTTTAAGTTCTAAGGGCGGTTTGAGCTTATTCGAGCCATTCTCTACTATTATCAAGCTTAGATTTCGCCAAGAGCAATCATAAGGGCAGATCCGAGTTGAGGCACGTTTGGAAACGTCTTGTGCTAAGATAAATTGCAAAACCCTACTTGAAATCTTACTTTCTTGGCATTTTAAATCATTTTTCTTAAGTGTAAAATGTTTTCGTTGAGTAGACATGTGTTTTTGTTAAGTGTAAAATGTTCGTGTATTGAGATGTTAAACACATGTCACTAGTTTCGACGACCACAGCAATGCGAAGCAATGCTGCGGTAACTTGTTGTGTACCCGGTCTTTTCCCTTATTTTCATTTCGATTTTGAGTATACTGGAGAACACATATATAAAGGGCATTAATGTAGGATTTTGATCATGCTTTGTATGCCTTGGACTGACATTAAATTATTATAAAAATCTTAGGGATTAAAGGTCTAAACTTATGTGGTGAGGAGTGACGGCAAAGGGGAAGAAGATACACAAATGTGGGTGTGATTTCCATACTTCGCAGCCTTTGAAAACTTTGACTGTGAAGCATGATGTATGTTTAATTTTAATGAGCACTTAGGAGCATGCTAGGGCAATTTTGATTGATCTTGGTTGGAATAACTTTATGTGTGTTCATGATGTATGTTTACTTGTGCTCTAACATGCATAGATAGAGATTCATGTGTTGATCTCCTTGAATGATCAAATATAGTTGATTAGTTTACTTTGAATTGTACATATGTTCACTTTGCATGAATCAGAATGTAATGTGCAATTAAAGAATATTAAATTGAGATTCAATAATTCCATGTACTGGGGCAATGACAAGTCATTGGGTGTCATTGTGGGTGTCCCTACCTGAGCTGACTACGATAGCTAATTGTGTCTTTAGACGGAGAGTCACTGTGGACTTCCATCCTTAGATTGTGGTCCCAAAAGGTAACTGGCCCTCGAGCATTACCAATGGATTCGCTCCCGGACGACATAGGGGATAGCAAGAGTAGGGTTCTTTCCGTCATGCGTACGACAAAATAAATAATATAGTGCTTGAAACACCCTAATGTTATTAAAGTGTTTGCATGTTACGACAAAAGGTAACTGGCCCTTGAGCATTACCAACGGATTCACTCCCAGACGTCATAGGGGATAGCAAGAGTAGGGTTCTTTCGGTCATGCGTACGACAAAATAAACAATATAGTGCTTGAAACACCCTAATGTTATGAAAGCGTTTGCATGTTTGTATTCTGGTTTGTATAATGCTAGTGATGTATAGGGTTGATCCACTAGGCTTTTGAGCTCACCCCATTATTTTATTGCAGGTGATCATTGACACTACAGGAGTAGACCAGCCACGAGAGATCATCTTTTTGGTTTACGCTTCAGTGGGAGGTTGTCACATTTTTCAGTTTTGTTTTTGTTTACTGTCTTATCAATTTGTTGTAAATAATATTTTTGTATTTAAATTTAATTGGGCATGAGCCCCCTCTTTTAAATTGTTTCACATGTAAATTAAATGTTTCGGGACATAGGCCTATTGGGCCATGTTTATACCTCCATATTTTGCATTAGAAATGATTTATGAAATTTCTACTCAATGCAAAGGGTTTCTTTTGGTAAATATGCTTTCACTATGGATTTTTTAAATAATCAAAATCGGTGCACGCATTTTCTTAATGACTCTCATTTTATTGAAAAAGGAACCAATATTTTAAACGTTCAGTGTGTATTTCGAATTGATTTTATTACTTATTTGAAAGAAAAGTTTTGATGTATGAGACCAATGAGAACGACCCTCGTGGCCTTCGGCTCTCAACAAACGTCCTGAGTCTGGCGTCTCCTGCCACATGGGCATGCCTGTCTCTCGGCATGGCCCCAATAACTCATCTCATGGATAGAGAGCGAGACTGAGAGCCAAGGTGTCACAAAGTTGGTATCAGAGCCTAGGCTTCAGATGCCTTAGGCAAGAAAAGAATTTTGAAATGTTCCTTTCTAATAAAAGGATGTTTTTGACTTGTTTCTTTTTGAGTAAAAGGATAGATGTCACTATTAAGTGACTAAAGTTCTAAAAAAGGCTAGAGTGATGTCAGCATACCTAAGTTGTTACTCGCACATGAGATGCAAGTACTGAGAGCTGTCCCTAATAATTTGATTGCTTCTCGAGAAGGTGTCCTTGAGGGTTTGATGCGCTTCTTTTGGGGGAGGGGGGGGGTTTCCTTGATGGTTGATCTCTGCTCCTAGGAGATGTCCTTCAGGGCTAATCCCTACTCAAGAAGTGTCCAAGACTTGGGAGTGATGGAATCATAGAAGAGTGATAGAATCAGAAATTGGCATAGATCGATGGTTCAACAGAGAACCAGCTAGCCAAGTATTGAGACCATAGGTCTAGTTAGAAACTGTGTGTTGTCAAAGAGGCACAGTGGATCATAAAAGTAAATAAAAGCGTCTAGGACCTAAGCTAGAGACTGAACATGTGTGAAACGAACACTTGATTGGTCAGGACACAAGATCGAGATAATCCTATATCCTTGGTCTCTATGTGGTATGGGAGCATAGGGATTTGGGGATATGGAGGAATCCGAGACTCGGAGATTGACAAACCATATTTGTTGAATGATCGGTATCTTTGGAAGAACTTGTACACATTGTGTTTTACTGGTATGGGATGGTCAAGCATAGTGGGGCTTGCAAAGTCTTAGAAATAGAGGCATTTGCGAAATTGTACGGGTGTAGTGTAATTTCTGAGTGGAAGCCTATGTTGATGGGCAAGGGTGGTATGGGACACACGGATCCGAAAACACAAATGGAAGCTTGGAATTTCACTATGCTAGTGTGTATTGCTTGTTTGATTGATTGATTGATTTCATGTTATATAGGTATAATTATTTTGAGTATTGCCACACTAAACCAAACAAATCCATGACCCTAAAACATACATGGGGATGGAAACCTCAAAATACAACTTAGAAGCATAAAGTTGTAGGCCACAAAACAATCGAAAACTTAGAAAACATGAACCTAGAGCATGGTAATATGAACGATAATAGGAAATAGTATGGACAATAGAAAAAAGTACAGTGAATGTTGGCAATTATCACAAGTAGTGAGAATGTTTCGTATTCATAGTTGGAGAGAAAGGGTTTGTGTAACTCAGATTGACATAAAGATGAATTCATGATTAAATTGTGATTACTGAAGAATTTTTATTTCGAATGATTAATCTATTGGATATTAAAGTAACTTTTGACTTGTAGATAATGCTGCGAACAAGGGGGAGTACCAGAAGGAATGCCACTATAAATGAGAATACAAATGAGTTGAGGTAGAAGGATGAGGAGACCCTAGTGGCCATAGCACCAGTAGGGGTGATGACGACGCCCGAGACATTCTCTGAGATCACTCAGAGATTGTCTAATGAAGCAAGTTGTGAGGATCCTATAGCCACCAGTGCAGCCACCAACATTGACATAATCACAGCCAGAGGCATAGCCTCAGCCTCAAATTCATTAGGTACCGACTCCTATTGTTCTAGTAGCACAGGGTTGACAAATTTTTTATGATAGGAACAGAAAGACTTATTGATTCGAGTTTCAGAGGTTGCGACCTACTAAATTTGAGGGGATGACCGAACATGTGTCAACAGATAGATGGTTCACAAAGATGAACAAGCATCTGAATGCTATGGGGATTGCTAGAACCAAGAGGGTTGCACTCGCAGTGCATCAATTTGTAGGATTAACCTACCATTGGTGGGAGATGATTATGAATGACCCCACAGTGGATGAGACTATTATGACATGGGAGCAGTTTAAAGCTCTATTTTATGGTTACTTCTTCTCTACAGCAAAGACCAGACAACTATAGAATGAGTTCATTCGACTAACTCAGAAGGCCATGACAGTGGCCGAGTATGAGTAGAGATTTACAGAGTTGTCTAGACCTACAAGTTCCCTAAGGGACTGAAAGTAGAAATTAGGAAGATAATAGCTCCTCTGAAGCTGGCTCCCTTTTGAGAGACAATAGAGAGAGCACAGTTGGTCGAGCGGGACCTTGAGTATGAACATGCACTAAGGAACGGAAACAAGAGATCATAGCTAGGCCAGTCCTCGAGAGCCTTGTAAAAGAAGAAGAGTAAGCTGGATGGGTATAGAGCACCTCAGGCTCATAACCAGATGCATACTTATGATAGGCAGCTGACCCAGCAGGCGTTACGGCACCGTGCGATTGACGACCAGAGAAAAAAGGCTAAGAGATAGGGGTTGTGTTTTGTGTGCAACCAGAAAGGGCATCTAGCTTGGTATTGTCTTATTAGAGCACTAACTCCAGCCCCTTAGCTTCAATAGTAGACACATGGGCATAGTAGTTGCCCGCAGTAGAGGAAGCAGCCACTGTCCCAGCCACAATAGAGGAATCAGGCTTGACTATATGCCGCAGACACCCAGACTGATCCCACTCCAACAGTGGAAGGTACATTTCTTTTGTTTGGCACTGTACGAGTTTTGTTTGATTCGGGTGCCACTAGATCTTTCATTTTCAAGAACCTAGTGGATAGGTTACAATTGGTAACAAGTTTGTTGGTAATAACATTAGACGTGGTCACACCTATCGAGGCTACCATGAGTTCAAGGAGATGTTGTAGATTTGATCTCAAATTCGGAAACAAGCTGATTTTAGTAGATCTTTATGCGCTTCATTTTTATGGATATGATGTGATATTGGGTATGGACTGGTTGAGCCAATATCAAACACAGATCGACTGTCAGAGACGAAGGGTGACCCTGAAGCTACCTTCAAGTAAAGTATTAAAGATAAATGGGGATGTGCAGAAATTGCCAAGGAGTCCTATGTTAGCAATGTTGTACACTATGAAGTAGAAAGAGAAATTTAGACAGTTAAGAAACGTTGAGAGAGATATGGGATATACCTGTTGTATAGGAGTATGAGGATGTGTTTCAAGACAATCTACCAGGACTCCCACCACATAAACAATTGGAGTTCAAGATCTGGGCATTGACACCATAGCCATTCCACCTACAGAATGGCACCAGTGGAATTGATTAAGCTGAAGACACAACTGGATGAGCTCTGTGAGAAAGGATTCATTATACCTAGCGAGTCGTCGTGGGGAGCCTCAATGCTGTTTGTGAAGAAAAAGGATGGATCCACAAGATTATGTGTGGACTACAAGAGGCTGAACCAAGTAACGATCAAGAACAAATACCCATTGCTCAAAATAGAAGACCTATTTGATCAATTGAGGGGAGCCATTCATTTCTCCAAGATTGATTTAAGGTTAGAGTACCATCAGTTGAGGATCAGAGAGTCAGATATATATAAGACAGCCTTCAGAACTTGATATGGGAATTTTAAGTTTACGATCATGCCATTTGGTTTGACCAATGCACTAGTTGCATTTATGGATCTCATGAACAGAGTTTTCAAACAATACATAGATTAGTTTGTTTTAGTATTTGTGGATGATATTCTGATCTACTCAAGGTTAGAAGCTAAACATAAAGAGCACGTGCATACTATCTTGGGGATACTAAGGAAGAATGAACTTTACACCAAGCTTAGCAAGTGTGAGTTCTAGATGAAGAAGATCAAGTTCCTTGGCCACCTTGTTTCAATTGAGGGGATATTAGTAGACCCTGAGAAAGTAGTGGTAGTATCCAACTGGAAGCAACTTATGACTATCACAAAAATCAAAAGCTTCTTAGGATTAGGTGGATACTACTGCATGTTCATCTAAGACTTTTTGAAATTGGTTGGACCAATAATGAAGTTAGCTAGAAAGGGAGATAAGTTCCTTTGGAATGATAAGTGTGACTAAGCAGTCTAAGAATTAGAGAAGAGGTTAACTTCAGCACTTGTTCTAGTTACACTTACCCATGGTGTAAAGTACACCCTACACACCGATGCTTCAATGGTTGGATTAAGCACGGTGTTGATGTAGGAAAGAAAAGTAGTAGACTATGCTTCAAGGTAATTGAAGACCCATGAAGAAAACTTCCTACCCATGATCTGGAGTTGGCATCGATCGTCTTCGCATTGAAGATTTGGAGGCATTACCTCTATGGGGAGAGTTTTGATTTATTCTCTGATCACGAGATGTACCGAGTAGTAAGTATATTGAGGCTTGGAGATAGAATCTGTGTGCCGAGTAGTGGGCAAAATAGAAGAACCATCTTTGATGAAGCTCATTAAATTAAGTACATAATGCATTCTGGAGGTGACAAGATGTACCGAAACCTCAAGAAGACCTATTGGTGGAGAGGTATAAAGAGGGATATAGCCAAGTATGTCTCTAGGTGTCTAACATTTTAACAAGTGAGGCCGAGC
This sequence comes from Tinospora cordifolia, assembly GCA_030144865.1. NCBI lineage: Eukaryota > Viridiplantae > Streptophyta > Magnoliopsida > Ranunculales > Menispermaceae > Tinospora > Tinospora cordifolia. Next base: position 10,495 of record JAJIYU010015207.1, read on the forward strand.
ATAGAAAAGCATCAGGACTATTGTAACCACTTCCGATACCAGAATGTAAGTGGAACAATATTGCAATGGATTTTGTTAATTGCCTACCGAGGAATTGGAAAGGGGAAGACACCGTATGGGTTATTGTGGGTCGATTGACTAAGGTAGCTCATTTTCTACCCATTCAATCTACGGATCTAGTTGGAAAGCTTGGAGAATTGTACGTTAAAGAGATTGTGAGACTGCATGGTGTTCCCAAGACTATAGTGTCAGACAGAGATTCTAGGTCCACGTCTCAATTCTTGTAAAGCCAGTAGAAAGAGCTTGGGAGGAAACTCACTATGAGCACAACATTTCATCCTTAGACAGATGGGCAGTCTGAGAGGGTCATTCAGATATTGAAAGATATGTTGAGAGTGTGTGTACTTAATTTTAAAGGCAATTGGAGCAAGTACCTACATTTAGCAAAGTTTGCCTATAACAACAATCATCAGGCGAGCATATAGATGGCTCCATATAAAACATCTATGGCAGACCTTGGAGATCACCATCTTGTTGGGCAGACTTTGAGGACTAGGTCTTCACAGGACCAGAGATGGTAGAAGAGATGAACGCTCAGGTAAAGAAGATCCAAAAGAGACTAGCTGGAGCTCAGAGTAGGTAGAAGGGCTATACAAACAAGAGAAGAATACACTTGGAATGCCAGCTAGGTGACAAGGTGTTCCTTAAGATCAGCCCATTGAAGGGGGATCAAATGGTTTGGAATCAAGGGGAAGTTAGCACCAGGATTTATTTGTCCATTCGAGATACTCAAGCAGATCGGTGAATGCACCTATGAGCTGGACTTGCCAAATCGTATGTCCTCGATCCATAATGTATTCCATGTGTCTATGTTATGAAAGTATGAGCTAGATCCATCCCATATCATACACTGGGAGGAGCTTATACTTCAAGACAATGTAACTTATGAGGAATCAGCAATCAGAATACTATAGACCATAAGGTACAGAGTCTCAAGACCAAAGACATCCCTTTGGTCAAAGTGTTGTGGAGGCATCATGGTTGGAAAAGGCGACTTGAAAATTGGAGAGCGAGACATAAACGAAGTCCCCAGGCCTCTTCTCCAGAAACACTTGACAAGACAACATCGAATATACAACCCATTCTTTTGAAATTTCGAGGACAAAATTCTTTTAAGGGGGTAGGTTGTAATACTCCATAAGTTTATAAGACCTCCATGTCATTATAAATCATTAAAATAAAAATAAATTATTAAATAAATAAAAAATAAAAAGATATTCAAAAACAATGTAGAATAAGTCCCACTAAACTTAAAATAAATACGAAAATGATATAAATTCAAAAAACTTGAGAAATGGCAAAGAAAAGACGCAAAAAGCCAAAATTCCACTGGTTACCACAGTAAACGGAAGTGATAACCGCGTAATCGTGGACAAAGCCAAAAAAATGAAAATTGCCTTGGTTACTGTAGTAATTCTACAATGACCACGATAATCACGAAAAAACACAGAAAACGAGAAGAAATGCGTTGCCCTGTTTAATGCGATCTAACCGCTATAATTCCATAAATTACCGTGATAATTCTAGAGTGATTGCGATAATCACAGGAGAAAAACCAGAAATGAACAACTACATCGGCTTGGTAATTGCGGTTAACGATGCTGTAATCCCAATGACCGCGACAATGCTACAATAACTGCGGTAATTTGTCGATTTCTATAAAAATAAAATGTGCACAAAAATCCTAGATCTGGATTTTCATGCGTCGTGAACCACAGTTTTCTCTCTAAAACTCTCACTAAGCGTTCCAATCTCATTTCTTATATTTTCTTTTGAGTTCTAAGGGTGGTTTGAGCTTATCTGAGCCATTCTCTACCATTCTCAAGCTTAAATTCGCCAAGAGCAACATCATAAGGGTGGATCTGAGTTGAGGCACATTTGGAAACGTCTTGTGCCTTGGTAAATCACAAATGACCCGAGTATGGTGTCTCTGGGCACATGGGCGCGCGCCTGTCTCCTGGCACAATCGCGTCAAATTTTCTCACGAATAGAGATAGAGAGACCGAGAGCCGGGGTGTCACACATGCCATGATTAGAGATGCATGCTTAGGATTTTGTGATTATGTAACACCCCAACCCCCACATTCTTTAAGTATTGGACATAACCACCATTCTTTGACAATGGACTTAACCATTTGGTGAGTTGGGTCCATGTTACTTTACAAGTGACACACACTTGACTTTCTATGTCCATTATCCCATGCCTCAATGCAAATTAAGAATACATAATCCAACTTTAATTGAACAAGGC
>JAJIYU010015208.1:0-12794 GCA_030144865.1 Tinospora cordifolia
CAAAATATAAATATTAAAAGAAGTTACAAAAATATTTAATATTTTAATATTTTTATTTATAATAAATATTATAATATTTTTAAAAATATTGTGTAATAATATGGGCAGGAAAAGATAATTATATGTTTAAATTTTTATTAATCCATTTTCTAAATATTCAAACTTTCCAATTAAAGTAATAATAATAACAAAGTACTTTTTGTAGGCTGACATAATCCACCTGCGATTGGAACGGAAAGAAAAGTACAAACGCTCTGAACTAAATTTAAGCATAATCTTCTCGATCATTGACAAGCCTTTGTAAGGTTTAAGAACATAGTCTCGCCCTCGCCCTCGCCCTCGCCATTACCGAGAAGGTGAAGAGTAAAAAACAAAGAACAACACGAAAATACAGAGGAGGTAGGGTTTATCAAATGGCCTGTGTTGCTTCCAATGGCGGAGCCGCTGCCTACAGTTTCACTCAGACTAAATCCTCGACTCCCTTTCTCTTTAATCGTCCTTCATCATCTTCTTCTTCTTCGTCTTCCTCTGTTTTCTTCTTCGCGCGCTCTAAGAAATGTACTCATTTTCTTGATATTATCGGAGGTTCTCTTAGGTTTTCCAGTTCCAGATCCTCTTCCAGTTCGTTGTTCAAGAGGTTTTCGCAGAAATCGGAGCAGGCGGATTACTTCAATAGTAGCAGCGACAGTAACGGTAAACGAGTTTAAATGAATTTTTTTTTTCTTCTCCACTTTGCTGGTCGAATCGAGTAGAAATTTGTTCTTTTGTAGTATTAACGCATGGATGTTCATTTTTTTTTTTTTTGAAAATTTTCTTCAAGGAAAAACCAAACTCGACTTTTTTTTTTCTTTTGTAGCATTAACAGAAAGTTCTGTACTTTTTTTGTTTTTTTGTTGTTTTTAAACTTTTGGTTTTGGTCGAGCTATATAAAGATGGAGAAAAACCTTGTGATTTGTTCTATCGCGACGTTTTTTTTGTTTTTTTAATTTTTTTAATTTTCTTCCTGGAGATTAATAAATACTATGATCCTTTTAGTTATTGGATTCTGGAGTTAAGTTGTGCTCTATTTGACATGTTTTCGGTTTCAAGGGGATGCTTTATAGAAAAAAAATAAAAAGAGAGAGAAACATAATGATATCTCCCACATGCGTTTATGTTCTTAGATTCCCAGATGGTTTTTATTTTTAAATTTCTTTCTGCTCGATATATCATCTTGTCATTGCATGAATCTCCACGGAGTGAATGGATACATGTTAGGAGGAATTTTTATGGCCTACCATGGATTATATGGATGTAATATATGGTTGTATTAGTAAGGATTTTGTTCGTTGTTTCTGTTTCAAGCAATGAGTGAGAAATTCTTATGTAGTTTTTTTGAAAAGGTTTGATCTAAATGTTCATGTCATATAATAATTGTATTAGTATAACATAAGACTCATTGGGAAGTTCGAACATATATTGATACACCTTTTATGACTGAGAATTAACAACCACCATTTAGAGAATTGTGAATCTTGGTCCACAGACCCTTTGCGTAGATTAGTCCACAAATCTCTTATAAATTGCTACCCCATTTTTGTCCTTGTCACTAAACCATTTGGCAACTATTTTTTCTGGTTGATGAAATATGAAGATGATAGAAGTTGACTTTGTAGATTCTGGGACCCAATATGAATATGTGATACCTTTTTCTAGCAACAACCAAGAAATCCCAACACTTATATTTCTTTGTGGCGATTTTTTATCAATGGGAGTAAGACTTTGGGTATTTGGGTGACTTTGAAAATGAAGACTTGTTTAGCTCATTGTAAGTTTGTCTCTTTGCTTGTTTGAAGCTGCTAGATTTATAAATATGAAACAATAAGAATCCCTAAGGTTGCAAACTCTGCTTCTTCTATGGAATTTAAGGTTTAATGTTGATTTAGAGTTTCCTGTCTTTGGAAACACTTGAGAAGCTGTTGTTCTATTACTATGAAATTTATATCTTTTGCATTGACCTTGCTTTTCATCCATTTATCTTTCCCCATTTTGGTGCAGTAATTAATTTTTTGTTTATGATACATAGAAGATGGGTTGGTTGTATTGGTGATTGGCGGTGGAGGAAGGGAACATGCACTTTGCTATGCCTTGCAACGATCTCCCTCCTGTGATGCTGTCTTCTGTGCTCCTGGCAATGCTGGCATTTCCAATTCAGGACATGCCACTTGTATTTTTGATCTTGACATTTCAAACAGCTCAGCAGTGATTTCTTTTTGCCAAATGTGGGGAGTGGGGTTGGTTGTTGTTGGACCAGAGGCTCCCCTGGTTGCAGGCCTAGCAAATGACCTTGTTAAAGCAGGGATCCCCACTTTTGGACCATCAGCTGAGGCTGCTGCATTGGAGGGTTCAAAGGACTTCATGAAGAGGTTGTGTTATAAGTATGGAATTCCCACTGCCAAGGTTTGTCTGACGTTACTTTCTATTCTTTAATCACAAACTTTCTTTGATCAGCAGATCTCTGGAAAGGAAATGACTGTAGAATAGGGGCAATTGTTACGTTAAAGCATACCCACCTTACAGTCTCAGACTTGTATTCTATGTATAAATAGGATGCTCCTGCTTATGATTTTTTGTAGTTTGTAAAGTTTTTTTGATGTTCTCTGTTGGCTTTGATGAACACTGTTCTCTTTCTGTAGGCTCTCTGGTGAAAAATTTTTTATAATCGCTTTAGATATTATCATTTTCATTATTTGACTCCAACCTATTTTGTTTCTTGATGTTGATTTTTCCTGTTTGTCTAATCATCCATTTGGTTTTATCTTTAAAGTGATGTTCCTTTTGTTGATGAATTTTTTTGGATTAATCTTGAGTTATATTTTGTTTCTTAATGCCTGTTGAAATAAGTTTTACTAACCTGTGAACGCCCTCAAGAACTTATTAACCCGTTTCTAAACGCGATGTACTTATCTATTGTTAGTATGGTGAATGTTGGATTGCTGTTGCTTTCTAAGTAAGTTGCAGCGTTTCCATTTTCCTCTCTTCTTGGAGAATGGAGAAAAAAATTGCTTACTAGTCACTATTTCCCTTTTTCCCCACCTTATGCACACACCTGAGCTAAATGGGCCTTTTCATTAATAGAAATGCTGTAATAATCATTTTGTTATTTGGCTGTGTGCACATCCACAAAAGAATAATGTTTAGCAATAGTTGATATCAGGATGCTCTAAACTTCTTGTTCAATCTCTTGACCAAGATAACTGCCATAAAATCTGCTTTAATGACAAATCTTGGATTTGGTAGCTCTTAAAGGTATATGATTAGTTAGAAAAAATCTGCTAGCCACTGATGAAGAAAAACTCTTTAAGTCAAATTTCTTAATGGCATTGTCAAAGCACCTGTCTTGATTAAGTGCATATGAAGACACATTATTAATAAAACAGAAAGGCCCAAATGATTCCTTTTTTTTTTTTTTTTTTTTTAATACATGTATTGGTTTATCTTGGTTGTTAATGATTCCAAGATTGTGTCTAAGTTGGTCATTTTTTTTTTGTTTTAGTTTCATTGAATCATGTCCATTTGTTTTGTTTTGCTTTTTTTTTTTTCTATTTTTTTATTTTTTTATTTTTTTTTTGGGATCATCAAGCTTGCTAATGGTTCCAAAGATTATATACAAGTTGGTCCTATTGTGGTTGTAGTCTCGTTAAATCATGCTACTTGTTCTTAGTTTTGTATTGTACATTGCCCAATCATAACATTGTAGGATTTTATTGTAATTACATGTGGATGTGTTTCTTCAGTATAGAACATTTACTGACTCCAGTTCTGCCAAGCAATACATTAAGGATCAAGGAGTTCCCATTGTCATCAAAGCAGATGGATTAGCTGCCGGAAAAGGAGTTGTTGTTGCCATGACCATGGAGGAGGCACATGAAGCTATTGACTCTATGATGGTTCAGGGTGTTTTTGGATCTGCTGGCTCTCGTGTCATAGTTGAGGAGTATCTTGAAGGAGAGGAAGCTTCCTTTTTTGCCTTGGTTGATGGCGAAACTGCTCTACCTCTTGAATCTGCTCAAGATCATAAACGAGTTGGGGATGGTGATACCGGACCAAATACTGGTGGAATGGGTGCATATTCGCCTGCACCTATATTAACAGAAGATCTCAAGTCTTTGGTTATGAAATCTATAATCCTTCCAACTGTGACAGGTATGGCAGCAGAAGGTTGCAAGTTTGTTGGGGTCTTATATGCTGGGCTCATGATTGAGAAGAAAACAGGACTTCCTAAGCTCATTGAGTACAATGTGAGATTTGGCGATCCAGAATGCCAGGTTAGTGCCTGTGATATTTATTTCTTCCTGGATAATTTATTGGTTTTCTATACATATGTAGTCAAATGGCTACATTCATTGGAGTGAACTGCCTGGAATATGCGTTTATGTTCACTAAACAGAATGGTTTTTTAGCTGCCCCTAATTAAGAAATCAACTTATTAGGGCACCACATCATTCTCGATGGTGAAATGATGACTTAGATGGTTGAGAAAAGTTAGTTAATGTTTTCATAGATTTAAATGCTAATTTTCTATTGTTATTAATCAGTTGACTAGTTTGATTTCTAACTGAAAAAGGTGGTAAACATTGCATCCTGGATTAAAATGTGAAAGAAGGGAATCTTAATAGGCCAAAGGCAAGGATCCATCTTTTACTCTAGCCATAGAGAACTACTGCATAAGGCTACTTGGAATGTGTCTCAGGATATACTAACATTTGCACTTTTGCCACTTATGCATAAGTGGATTTTTTAAACGCTTAAATTACACCAACTGTAAAAGAGATCTTTAGCTAGCAATTAACAATAAAGATTTAGAAGCCATCATATCTATATTTTACTCTCATTTCTGTAGTATGTATCTCTAATGAACTTGTAGAGAGAAGTGACTGGTATGATGAATCCGACTTTGTAGCATAATCTCCCATGTAGAAAAAGTCTAGTTAAACAGTTAAAGAAATGTTGGGTCTTTATCCTGGTAACTGCCTTTTGAGTCTTTTTTTTTTTTGATTATGAATACAGGTTCTGATGGTTCGGTTCGAGTCTGATCTGGCACAAGTTTTGCTCGCTGCTTGTAGAGGAGAGTTGAGCCAGGTAGCATTGAATTGGTCATCTGGCTCAGCCATGGTGGTGGTGATGGCTAGTCGAGGATATCCTGGGACATATGAAAAGGGAAGTGTAATACGGAATCTTGAAGAAGCAGAGGTAGTTGCTCCTTCAGTGAAGGTATTTCATGCTGGAACCTCATATGACTCTCATGGAAACTTCATTGCCATGGGTGGTCGTGTACTTGGGGTTACAGCAACAGGAAAGAATATTGAAGAGGCACGAGATAGGGCTTACCATGCCATTGAAACCATTGACTGGCCAGAAGGGTTCTTTCGACGAGATATTGGCTGGAGAGCTCTTTCTCAGAAAGAGTTAGCTAACAAGCTGTAAGTTGCTATTCTATAATTGTATTACATCCTTTACATAATTTATAGTGAGATCAAGTTTGTCGAAAAGAGTGAATAACAAGTTTTGACAATGCTTGAACTTAAACATCAGTTATAGGGAAACGAGGAAAAAGAATAATTAAATTTTTTCACTTAAAATTTGTCTTTAATTACTATATTGAAGAAAACACTCTTGCCTTATAAACATCTTGTTTTGTTTACATTTTCTGTTCATAGAATTCTTAATAGATATCTTGTATAGATCTCCTATTTGGTTAAGGAAATGATGGTGTTTAAAGTGGTTGAAGGATTGATAGTATTGGAAGATCAATTTTATTTATTTGAGTTGTAATATGATTTTGGGTATGTATTCAACTGTTAATTAGATTATGAGGTTGAATGTGGACGCCTTGTGCTTGGCAATCGATAATTCTTGATAATGAAGTTGTACAATGGATGGTAATATGATTTTCTTTACATTAGGAGGGGAAAAAAAAACTCCAGCCATATTTTTATATTGGAAGTGTGCTAATGTAGATAAATTGTGTTTATCGGACGCATGTACATAATAATTTACTTTATACAAAAGTAATGGAAAAAGTATATTACTAAAATGGTTCGATACAGAGAACTATTGAATGGATGTATTTCAAAAGCCTCATATTTGAATTTCACAACTATCATTTCATTTGAGTGTAATTTTTTTGAGAAGAAACTATAACTTTATGTAAACTTTATACTAATACATAATCTATTGAACTATATATATATATATATATATATATGTTAGTATTTTCAAATTTACAAATTAAAGGTTAACATATTTTGAGCATTTACGTTGTTCCCTGGACTTAAATATATTTCTCTCTCTCATTCTTATTGCTTAATTTATAAGTCTGCAGTGACAAATAAGTGCATATTTTGAATGGAAATGATAATTTGCATTTTTAGAATGTTAGCGGGGCATATCGAAAGGGAAGTCATTCTCGATAATGTATAGACCTGTGGGCTCTTAGCAATGTATAATAAATCACTCAGCTATTTTGATTGACTGACCTTTTTAACTCTTAGTTGTCCTTTTCTTTACTAAAAATCTTAGTAAAATTTTATGGAAACTATTGGAATTATTTAATATGTATGTGGAAGGGATCTTGGAAAACTGAAAGGAAATTTGCTCTTTAACAATTGATCCTGTCGAAAATTAATCAAGTCTTGTATTTACTTAGGCTTGTATTCACTAGTTGAACATGAATATAATGCATCATTTTTGTAATCAATTACTGTGCATTGTTTTATATAGATCATTGAATTCACCTATTATCTTCTTATCCATATTCAAGTACATGATTTTCACCTTCGATATCTTCTAATCTAGCATAGACCCTGTTGGAATCCTAGTTAATTGAATAAGCTTTGATGTTGCCACCCAAGAACTAGCAAGGATATTTTGCAGTATCACCTACTCAAAGCCTCCATAGATCTACTTTCAGAAACCTAAACCTTATAGTTGCTTTTGAGCCATATTGATCACAAAGTGGCAAAAGAAACTATTCTCCCAATATCCCCAAATTTCCTGTTGAAATTCAAAGCTGAACTAAGTGCATGAAACCAACTAGCCATCCAGTGAACAAAGTGGACAACACTTATATTTGGCGGTGGGGGGTTGGTCAGGAAGAACCTGAAATAGGTGCCTGGAAAACCTTGTAGGTGAGGAATCTTTTAGGAGCCAATAACCACCCAAAGAAGCTCATTTGGGAAAGAAGAACATGAGCTCTCTATATAAGAAAAAACACATGGTCATTATCGTTAAGGACAAGAAAGATTAATTCTAGAATATTTATTTTAGTCATCTTGGGCTGAGAAGTTACGGTACATAGAAAAGGACAATTCCAACTTGAAGTAGAAGGAACATTAACTAAAGCATGTTCAACCATGAAGTCTTTTTCCATCTCTACAAAGTCATATATTGTTCTTTGTAGGAGTAACTAGTTGAAAGAATTCCAATTGATATGAACATCTCTCAAAACTTTCATAATCTAGTAGTCATACTTGTCAGATCACCTTTAAAATCTTCATTAGAAATTTTCACAAGGTGTCCTTGTTCTATTCTATTCTGAAAGATCTCAAAACCTGTTGACTTTCTTGATTGCATAGAGATATTCCATTAATTGCATTCTACTACTCAATCTTTATTGAATTACTTGCTCATTATGCCGCAATATGTGGAGGAAGATCTTGATTAGTAACCAGTCAATTTTGTTGTTGCACTAGTGTCTGGTATTGGGCATGTTGGAACATTTTTTCCATCTTGTAGTTTGTTGGACAACATATGGAAATAAATTAAAAACAACAAGAGGAGTGGTAATTGATTTCACTGCAAACTTTACTTATCCCTTTAGTGAACCCTAACTTTACTAGTGGTAATCTTGTTTGAAGAATGTTTCCCATATTAAGCTTATTATGGGACCAAAATCCAACCAAAAGCTTTACTTTTTGGAGGGGACACAGGTTCCAAATGGCATTTGACAAGAGGTATCATCGAACAGTGTCTTTAATTTTGATTGTTGAACAGTTGTAAAACTATTTGGAAGAGAGATGGTAAAGTCTACTTTAGAGTTTGACAAGGGGAACATTACCTATCCACTGTTCTTCCCAAAGGCGAAAAGATCTTGGATACCCTACTCCAGGACACTAACGTGGAAACATTCTAGGTAGCAAAGTTACCACATATTTCCAATACAATCTAACAAGTTACGTTTTGGGGATTTTTTTTTTTTTCGTAAAACCAAAATGAAAATAAGAAGATTATTCAACAGTAATTGCAAGCTTAGTGGTCTGTTTATTTCTCATCAATAAAGCATAAATTTAGTCTGTTATCATAATTTTTGCCTAAAATGAAGCTTGTGATGATGATAAAATCCCTCCTTTATGTAAACCATCAGGTAGGGCATTTTTTTCACTCTCCAAATAGGGCATCATTGCTCCAAGTCAGTTGATCATGCAATGTGTTCTCATTTATACTTTTGGCAAGTAGTCTTGTAAAATCCTCAACTTCAAACACAGCTTTTGAGAAATATATTTCTTCATTACCCATAAAATAAATAACTACGAAGAGTGAAGCTTTGACAAATCTACACCGTTAAAATAGGACCTTTTGAGGATGGTGGAGTTTCTTAACATGAGTTGAAAGATTTGATTGCTTCACTTATATTCATCAAATTCCTCACTTGTTTGAATTGTTAATTGAGGATTCTAGTGTACCTTGATTGTGGTTAGGATATATGTTTTATGTATGTTACATTCCATTGAAAGGGGAACAAAGTGAAATATCTAAAACGATGCCAAAACATCCAATCAAAATTATGATAATTTGGGTCACAAGTGTGAGCGTGATTGATCATTTATAATTTGATACTTCATTTTTTTAGATTGTACTACAACAGCCAAACAAATTATGCAAAGAGCACACGGTGGTATAAATATGTGCCCTTGATTAGTTCAAATTGAGGATTGTAAACACAATTGTTGAGAGAAGATAATTTGAGTTTTTTAAGCATGTCTCCCTCTACCTGTGTGAAATACTTTTTTTTGTGTTATTTATTACCGAAGAAGGCTTAAACTTCGCTATAAATTTCACAAGTGAAGCACACCATGATTGCATCAATAGTAATAATAACATCGTGCAACTCATAATTTTGATGTGGTTCTATCTTGAATAAGAGTATAAGACGATCACAAACGAGCGTGCAGTTTTGTGCAACTGACAATTGTTGTCACTGTCAATACACTGAAAGCTGCTACGTTTGCCAAACGCTTATTGATTCCCTTAACTCCCATAGAAAATCCCATGCCGATGCATAATAATGTTGTGCCAGTATGCTTGATACCTGACGTTGAGGTGTAAGATACACCGGAATCTTTGCAGCAATTGATACAAGCTTTAGGCGATGAAGTTTTGCAGCAGCATTTCTTAATTCTTCCTTGTACAAAATTCAGCTAGATTATAACAAATATGAACATGAAGCATATCACAATGGATGCTGCTATATGTGTAGCAATAACTTATTAAAATAAAATTAGTATTTTTTTAAAATGGTTTCTGGTATATTAAACAGTTGTATGTTGAAGTAAGCAAACTGATTTTCATGCGAAATTAAGGGTAGAGGTGGTTATCATTCTAAGGGATATTTTGATATGGTTGCCCAGATGACATACATTAAATAGGTTTGAGCATCATAAAGTGTTTCCCAAGTCCCATGCAAAAGGGTGATTACATTTCCCAGAAACATTCATTCGAGGAGCTCAGCAATTATCTTGTTAATGTAAAACTGAAAAATTGCGGAGAGGACTCTGTCTAATATGTGTAACTACTTATTAGTCGAACCAATTCAATTGCCAGAAAAGGTTAGGCCTGCTGATAAGAAACATGCAGATTTTTTGGGCCAACAACAAATGGGACCAGGATTGATTTGATAGTTTAATTAATAAGCTGCCAGTGCTAACCAGAATACAAAACCAAATGTCCCAACACCATTTTAACCTATGGAGAGACACCCAATCCCTAAATCAAACTGTTTTATAAAAAGTACGAAAAAAAAAAAAAAAAAGCCCACAATGATAAACCAACTGTTTAAAAACAAAGGGAAAAAAATTTCCTAATACTTGTATGTACATGGAGTTAAACAGTGATGTGCGTGCACAGGTCAGGATGGAGAAGATTCTGCACCATCATGGAGGGCACAGCAAACAGTTGCTTTATGATGTCCCTGGTACGCTCTTATTGTTTCTCCAGATGCCATAGTCCACAGTCTCGCTGTTGCATCCGATGAAGCTGCATAAACCCAGAAATTGAGACAGTTATAGCTATGTTTCAGAAAGTTAGACACTAGAGGAATAAGAAATGAAGAAACAAGATCTAACAACTACCTGTTATTAAATAAGCGCCATCTACAGAGAAAACACAATCCCAAACCCAACGTTGATGACCTAAATGAAAATATCATGAAAGAATTCTCTATAATGCAACTGCAGCTGACACGATAATACAGATACAAAGACTGAAAAATTATGTATGACAATTTAATTTGAAATAAATTCAGGGATTACCAACTAAAGTTTTCTCTAAGGTAAAACCATCAACATTCCATATCTTTACAGTATGATCAGACGATGCAGTGGCCAGATACCTAGAACAAATAATTTCAAAGGGAATCAAAGTAAGATAACATTTTTTGTAGTACTCAGAACCTCTCAAATTTCCGAATATGAAGTATTCTCAATGAGAAGAAAGACAATGATTTGGTGAAAGGAAACCTGTGGGGCTCACAGAACTCAGGTGAAAGAAGACACTTAAGGATGTATCCATTGTGTGCCTGGAGTTTGTGAAGTGGCTCGAAGTTGGTCATTGTCTGCAGATTTGAGAAAATTTAAGATTTTGAAAATGATCAATTTTCTGGAAGAATATCAGATAGTTAAATATGTTGGGACTTGGGAATCTCCCATCATTACCCTAAAATTGAAGCAATGAATGGAAATCAAAGGTAGAGATACCTGATTGCCACGCAGCAAACGCCAAACATAACAGGTTCCATGATTGTTTGCAGCCACTACCAGACTCCCATCCCACATTACTGTCAGTGACCTCACAGCTGTATCCACCTCAGGAACCTGGCTTCAAGTTAGTAGTATGATTGGTAACTAGAGATCTGCCTTTTCATGAGAAATTTCCTTTTGAAGTTGTTTTAAGCTCAATTAAAAATCTAAACTTCTTTTGTTCCAAAGCTTCTTATTTTCAAGGTCCAGAGAAATGCCAAAATCAATAATTTCATGCACTGTAATGATTCCTTCAAGGTAAAATCCCATATGATAGATAATGGAAAGAAAATTACTAAATGAAGATGAATCAATCGCTTTACTCCTTTGATCAGTGAATTAAACTCAGAACTTTCAAGATTTCCACAATTGTTTGTATATATAGAGTTCTCAATGATTCAAAATTTTGAAAAACTAGAAATGAAGAACTATATTTTCAGGAGAGTTTTCTGAGTTATAGTTTCTTGAACAAAAAAATGTGTATTCATGAACCAAGAACAGAGTATACAAGAGAAGATAAAGCTATGTTATCAATACATACCAATTCACAACTGCAAGAATTTGCGGTCAAATCCCATACCCGGATGTTGCCATTTTGGTCTCCAGAGATCAGTTCTGTCTGCAGATCACAAACATCTAATACAAGTAAGCCCACTATTTGCTCTTGACTTGAAATTCAACTTTGCAGTTCACACAAGATCTCAAATATATATAAATAGTGCCAATGCAACAAACACCGCTAATTTTTGCATCAAGGAAGACAGATTAAAAAAGCAACATGTAGCAAATGTTGCAAAAGAATATAAAAAATTCTGTCATAATCAAATTTTACAACTTTGAAGAATGGAAAGATATGGTTCTGTGTGTATGGCCAAGCTCATATACATGCTTGTGTTGTGTGTATGTACTTAAAAATATTATCAAAATTTGTGACCTGATTAGGATGCAGAACAACAGTGTTAACAGCTGCACGACTTTCATATTCTCTTTGACAACCTGGAGCCCTGAAATTGATAGAAACGCAAAAAATTCTCTGTGAAATTCCCGATAAAGTTAAAAGAGAAATGGAAATTATTTCAAACTACAAGAATACCAGAATAGAACTTACACCACACGTAAAAACCTCACGTGTCTCATTAAAATTGGAATAAGAAACCAAATCTAGTATGAAACAAGCTAGGTCAGCCACCAAGTGAAGGTGACTTGGAAACAACATTTGATGGTATTGTAACTATGTTTCATTCATTTGTTGTGTCAGCCCAGTACCTTAAATCCCAAATCTTTACAGTACCATCTTCAGAGCCAGAATACATCCAATTTCCATCACATTGGAACCCCACTGCCATGACATTATTAGTATGTGAATCATACGTCATCACCTGCAGTTGAAAACTCAATAATAAAATAACAGGAAACAAAAAATAAGGCCTGATAATATATAGAGAGGCCAGAAACCATACAGGTTGAGGGCTGTTTGAGTTAACTTCAAACAATCGGATATGAGGGTTCCCTGCTGCAGCCAGGTACTGTTTGTCTGGAGTTATTTCTAGCCGATTAACTTGCTGTAACCATCATTTTAATGAATGGGTACTCAATTGTAGTAAAAAATAATTGATAAGTCCTTGATTTGAAAAGAAAATGAAACATGAAATAATTATTCCTTGTCATTATCTACTATAATCCCCTGAGCAACCTACTCAATCTTATTGAAAAGAACAAATCACTCACGTGCTGCATCCC
>JAJIYU010015209.1:0-12805 GCA_030144865.1 Tinospora cordifolia
AGAAATATTGTAACACCCACTGGGAATCCTACCGGGACTCTTACCCACGTCGTAGGGCTCACGTCATGGCGTGTCACTCACAAGGTACTATCCCCTAGCCCCTGGGGTTTTATTTTGCCTCCGCGGAGATTCAAACCTAAGACCTAGGGCTCAAGTACTTATTTCTTTCATCATCCGCTACCATTGAGCCACTGGCTCAATGGTAGTGGATGTTGCAAGAACAATGTACTTGTCCCCTTGGTCATGGGTTCAAAACTCCACAGAGGCGAAAAAAAATCCCAAGGGGGGGGGAACAGTACCTTGTGAGGAACAACGCCATGACGAGCCATGACGTGCCATGACGTGGGTGTGGGTCCTGGTGGTGGTGGCGGTGGGTTGTTACAATAAAAAGGCGCCTTCTTATTGTAACACCCACCGAGAATCCTACTGGGACTCTTACCCACGTCGTAGGGCCCACATCATGGCGTGTCATTCACAAGGTACTGTCCCCTGCCCCCTGGGATTTTCTTTCGCCTCCGCGGAGATTCAAACCTAAGACCTAGGGCTCAAGTACTTGTTTCTTTCATCATCCGCTACCATTGAACTAGTGGCTCAATGGTAGCGGATGATGAAAAAAATAAGTACTTGAGCCCTAGGTCTTAGGTTCGAATCTCCGTGGAGGCGAAAGAAAACCCCAGGGGGCAGGGGATAGTACCTTATGAGTGACACGCCATGACGTGGGCCCTACGACGTGGGTAAGAGTCCCGATAGGATTTTCGGTGGGTGTTACAAATGTTCACTTTTTTATTTACTTAATAAAATAAAAGAGTACACATTTGAAACTCTTATTTATTCAAATAAGTAAAATATCACATGCTTTGATTCAAATAACTACAACTTGAAAGAGAGTACGTAGCTCTTAAAAGTTGAAATAAAATTTAGTGGAAGTCAAATGAATCTAAAGTTGACAACATGCCCTTACATTGAAAAAAAAAAGACACTTTCCAAAAAAATATAAACTTTCTAAATGTAGCTATTATCAGATTTATGTTACCATCATATTCAATTTCCTGAAAATGATAAAAAGAGAAGGGTCAGCACATAGCCTAATGGATCATTCATCAAACTACTAATTTATTAATTCAAATCAAAAGTATATCCAATTTTAATCACTTACAAACATTAAGTGTTTCAAACAATATCTTGTTAGTACTGCATATTTGACCAAAAGAATTTTTTAATCCCTTGATGTTCTTCATTAAAATACTCCTATTCTGGGATAAAATGATAATTTATCTTGTCACATTCCATTAGAAATAAGGATCACATGTCCCCATTTTAAGTATTTTAAAACACATCCACATTTAGTGATGCTACTCATACACACTAAGTATATGTAAAGAACACCCATAGTATCCTTAGACTACTATGATGGTATGTGGTTCTTATCTTCACTTTCTTGTATTTAAATTCAAATAAATATGCAACATGATCATAATAATTAATATTAGAATTTAAATAATCAAGAGAACATGGGAAACACAAATAACATGCTACAACACTCAAAAATAAGCCAAAGCATGGTTTCTAAGCATGTCATGCATTCATGAATTAAAAATACAAAAACATGCTAGCTGAAATTAAAACATGATCAAACATGCTTTGAATTGAAATTTAAACATGCTAAAATTTATAAAATAACATAATAAAAAAAATTGAAAACATGAATGCACTAAAGGCTTGAAGTAATAAAATAGGAGTTCTAGAAATCCCCTCCACCTTATGATGTTTTCTCCTAAAAATTTCAGCAAGGGTTCCCAATGTTCAAGCACTTCCAAATGCCAATAAAATCACTCAAAACAACTAACTATAATACTAAAATTAGAACTTCTCACACAAGAGAGAAAAGAGAAGTGAGAAGAGGTGCCAAGAAGAGAGCAAAAATAAATAAAGAGGGATTGATTTGAGATGAGATGAAAGTGAGGAAGAAAAGGTTTATATAGATGTTCATGAGCACAAGGGGGGTATTTAGGGCAGCTAGGGTAGCTCACCACATTAGGCATGTTTCCAAACTCATAAGGGGATGGTTTGGGTGAGAAAGGCAAGTGAGCTTGTGGGCCCACTAAAGCTTGCTAAGTTCTAATGAGCAAATATTTGATTCTCTATCTTATTTCTTAATAAATATTACAGAATATTTTCAGATTTAGAACAATTTTAATCTCGGTTGGAACGTCCCTTAGTAGATAAGATCATGATCATAAGACTTTCGTACTTGGTTTCTTGCTTGCTCATCACACAAGATGTATATGGCATACTTTATATTCTTTATTTTGGACGTCCAACCATGGCTAAGTGGTGAGCATGGTGTGCACTCCAAGCAAAGGGTCAATTTGGACACTTCGGATGCTCTTAATTGGCACCATGGGAGTTTCTAATTTTGGAGTTTCCATTTTTTATTTGCATGATAGCACGAGAACGGCTAGGTTTGACTCAAATAAGATGTTAAACACTTCTAATTTGGTTGCTCACATGTGTGCTCACACACACACATGGCCGCTTTAGCACCAATGGGGCATGGTATACATGATCAAATATGGTGTACATGGAATCACTCTTCTTGGATTTTTCAATTCCTATGGGATGTCTTACTCCTTGGGAAGTTGTGGGAATAGATGATCACTGGTATGGCATATGGGATCATTTTTCATGAATTCAAATAATGGAAACATCCCATGGAGCTTCGGGTAGGGTAGGGCGCACATGATCATGGTGTTCCACCCAAGTAATTTGCACATGTTTGGGGTGGCCATGACTTAAAGGGTTCACAAAAATTAAATAAAAATTAATATCTCCTTATTTTCAAGGAATTATTATTTATAACCTATAGTTTTGGAATCACATGAACCTAATACACATTTTAAGGTATGGTTTGACCCAAAGTGATTTTCCATCAAAAACTTTCCTTATTTGAGACCCGCTGAGGTCACTAGGCAAATTAAAGCTCAGATCTTGGCCAACTGTTCTAATTTTTGGATATGTCATCTATTTTGTTAGTTTATGTTATCCCGTTTCATTTCGAGTCATTTCGATTTTCCAAAGTACCCCAAATGCCATTTTTTTCTTAATTTGGATCCCCAAATGCCATTTTTTTTTATGTTTGGCAAATGAAAACCCTAACCTCAACCAACTGTTCTAATTTTCGGATATGTTGTCCAATTAGTTGGTTCATGTCATGTTACTTCATTTCAAGTTGTTTTGGGTCCCTAAGGGGCACTAAATAAAAGTTTTTGAGCCTGCTAAATTTAGCCTTGGAATGAACGCGGTTTCATTTGGCACCCAAATTCCACTGAATTGATGATAAATTTCATTTGATTCAGCACAGAGAATTCAAGGTATTACAATTAGGGTATCTTGAGCTTAGGGAAACTTTTGCATTTTTCTTTCTTGTTTGTTTGGATAGCTAGGGAAGGTACACAATATCATTGTAGCTTGCGTACATGGGATTATCCTTTTAAGGTTTCTAAACATGCGCAACGACAGCTCACATGTGTGTATCAAGTGTGTGTCCAAAGCTAATTTAGGGACTTACTCTTCATGGAACATCTTAGTGAGCATAGAGCATGGTGTACATGATCATGGCATGTTAACATATGCTATTTCTGATTTTCTTCCTTTTTCCCATGTGATTTTGGCATGCCCTAAGACGATATGGGAATTTTAGGTTTTCATCTCACACTTTTGGGTTCACGTTGAAATTAATAAAAATTCATTTCTCATGTTTGGCTAGGATTTTAGGCCTTTAGCACATATTTTTGGGTTCAAATGAAATTTATAAAAATTCATATCTTATGCTTGGCTAGGATTTTCTTCATTTTCTTTCCTAATTCCTATTCCATTGAACCATATTAGGCAAATGAACCCGTAATTGGAAAAATGAAATGAATCTCGGAAGCCTAGATCATGTGAAGTGTTCATTCTATTTCATTTTATTTTATTTTTTTTTCTTAATTTTCACTCCCCTAAGAGGTTTTTGAGTAATTAAACTTGCTAATCGATCCTTGAAATGAATTTGGTTTTATTTATCATTTCATTTCATTCAATAAAAACTTTTATGGGTATTATAGGACACTTCCAACATTAGCACCAAACCCTCCTCGATGACATCTCCTTGAGAAAACATCCAAATATCATAAAAACCCCTAAAAGCAAGCATCAAACTTATGAGTAAACCTGAGACAAAATCATTTATATTGATCATCCTTAGTAATGATATTTTACCAGTTCGTGATCCTAAGACTTAGCCTCTAACATAGGGGAACTAACCATGGTAATCACATAAGAATGCACCACACTAATCATTTTAATCTAAGGACAATAGTCTCAAGGGTAGCCTCACTAAAAATTGATGTCGCTTGCCTAATATTGGCACTCAACCCTCAACGAAAGGATCCTACTCTCTCCCTTGTGTTGCCCACCAACTTGGGTGCATAAGCCTCTAGTCAAAGAAACCAGTAAGGATACTTCCTCAATGACATGTCCCCCTGTCGCAAGGTCAAAAACTCCACCTTCTTATGCTCCCTCGCTGTCTCAAGGACGTAAGTAGTCAAGAACAATTCCTAGAAATGGGCCCATGAAGTAATTTGCCCCTCAATAGTTTGGGTGGCCTTTCACTAGATTGTGACCTCATCGTCAAGCATATGCGTAGCAAAGAGTACCTAGTTCTCCTTAGACAATCTCAACGCCTTTGTGTTCTTTTCAACACTGAGAAGTTAGTTCTCTGCTGTGTCCAAACTCAAAGCCACATGAAACTCCTTGAGTCTCAAGTCTAAAAGCCTTTTCAAGAGGCGATCATGGGTAGCCTCATCTACTTGTCTCATCGGGGCTACCTTTGTGTGGTCTGCAACCCTCTCATCTAGTCCAATCTCAGTTACTACTAGTGTAGGGGGTGCTACTGGCTCAACAATCTGTCTCTCAGCCTCAATCCTATCTATTCTTTCTCTCTCAATAAGGCTATCTAGGTCTGAGTAGCCTTAGTAGACGCTTTAATCAAAGCTCTGAGCCTCTATATGGGGTCCTGCTTAGGTTGAGTTGGAGGTGGTGGTGGCACCAGCTTTGGGATCCTATTTGGTCTACCGTGTTGAGGAGATATCATGGTTTGCATAAAACATTTAGCTTCCATTATTTCTAAGATTAAGCAGACCATAACTTTAAGTGCTTATAGCTGTCGTAACCCACTTTGTAATATGACATCACGATCAATACATAATACCATATATGCTACACCTAGATATATAATAGTATGTCAGCCTCTTACTGTCAAAACTACTCGATATTCACACAAAAAATTTGATAGAGTTTCCCCTAAATTTTTGACTTATCACAAATAAGTCATCACAAGATAAACATTTTCTCAATCCACCAATTCATAACAAATAATATTCAACACACTATCGTTATTCATAACCCATAATTTTCAATCTACGATGTTCCACACTCCTAAGTAGTAAAACAGATTCAAATCCTTCTTGTGATATTACATATACTATGATAATAATAATTATACAAAAAATATAGTCCACAATATAATTAAACCTACGTGCACAATAGTAATTGAAGAGTCGACTACTCTTCTTGTGTTGGCGTCTTTCTTTTTCCTTCTATTCTTGAAATGTTGAGATAATAAGTGAGCAAAAACATGCCCAGTGAATAATCTTTATCTATGACATTTAGATGCATTTAAATAATCATGCAAACAATCAAATTACATAAAACATTTAAATTCATCATGCATATTCCAACCATACATATTTGCATTCATGCTATTTTGAATGCATTATTTATAAAACACATGCACATCCACATTTTTCATAACTCAAGTCAGTCCCACTTCTTGTCTGGCCTGGAAAATAATCGACTGTACCTCTAATCATCACCAATTCCACAATCATTTCAAAGATTATCACATAGAGAAAGGATGATATTTCTCATGGCTCAATGCCACATGAATTATCACATAAAAAGTATTATTCCCCATGGCTTTGTCTATCGAAACAATATCACATTTTAGATATTCTCTTACAAATCTAAAACACGCTGCCGTATAAATACAATTTTATGAATTTCAAACCATATGCAATAGATAACTAAGATAAAGAAATACTCACAAATTACCAACAACTTAACCCACTATGTACGTATTACTCTCCCAAATTTATTGTAAAATCCAATAATACATAATCCATCATTTCCTATATAATATATATTTTCATTTGAAGAAGTTCTTATTTAATAAAAATCAAGGGTTTTGACATAATATCGCCAAAATTACTATCCAATCAATTCACCGTATCTACTCCAAAATTTAGGTTCCGATTCACCACAATTATCCTATCACAGCATCAGTTTATACAAATCAAATTTAATTCATTTTTATAAATAACTTCTAACGCCTTTGTTTTTCATATTTAATCACATAAGTGCATTAGATCTCACGTATAACTGCGCATTAGCTTTAATATTTTCAATAACCTTTGAAATTAATTTCCTACTCAAATACCATGTTTTTATAGCAAAAATAAAATAAAATAAATAGGCTTTCCAAATATATTTTACTGATTTTTCCTAATTTTCATAAATAACCCAAATGGTCAATCATTCACAAAAAATTCATTTGATATCTAAAATTTATGAATTTAGTATCGATGGGTGCGAATTTTCATTCTCTACATTCCTATGGGTTTCAATCAAAGTTTTATTTGAGTTTAACATACCCAAAAGCCCATCCAAAGGTTATTTAACTTTGAATATTATTCTGATGTCTACATGACAAACAAACAAAAATTAACAAAATATCTAAGATCTATGTATCACCAGAAGTGTATTGGTATAATTTTTGTTGAGATTTACTCACGGCAGGGGAATACTCCATTCTTGGGTACTACTATAAAGTACTCTCTACAGTAAAAAAATATACCCCTAGGATCGTAGTTAGTGGATTACTTAGCATTTTTGTAACAAGAATTGGGAAGAAGGCTTATGTGTACGTCAAAATTGTCGAGAAAAGTCATATTTTCTTTTTTTCACCCCTTCTTTCTATATTTGGTTGTCTGTTTTTGTTTGTGCTACGTTTCTGGAAATCAAAAAGAAAGAAAAGAATGAAGAAAGGAGATGAATAGTTTGATATTTAAAGTAACCGGCCCACCATATGTATAAACTATTATAATTTACTTTTTCTTTTGTTTTGTTTTGTTTTGTTTTTTTTACTCCCTATATATAACTAACGTACTTGCTCATTTCATTTTTAAATTAAAACTTTATTATATATACCTCATTTCCTTTTTATATATTTCCCTAATCCACTTATTATTTTATTTATTTTTTTATACAATAATTATTTTCTTAATAACTACTTAAATTTAAATTAATTTATACACGCAACGCATATTTTTAATACATGTGTATAATTATACATATATACAAGCATAATTCGTACAAATATGTGTATTTATACATATTTATTTTTATTTATATTAATTTATGTGTCAAATTAAAATATGGAATGTTACAAATCTCCCCAACTTAAGGAGTTTTGTCATTGAAATTTAAATTAAATGAATATACCTTAAGTCGTGAAAAGATCTGAAATTGTTCCGCATCTTATCTTTACACTCCCAAGTTTGCTCTTCATTATCATGGAATTGCTATTTGACTCTAACTAACAGAATCTCTTTACTCCATAGCTTTTGTACTCTTTTGGCTATGATCTGAATAGACTTTTTCTCATAGGTAGTATCCTCCCCAAGTTGTATCTGTGTTAAATCTAAAATATATGTCAGATCTGGATAATACTTTCTTAACATATACACATGAAATACATTATGAACACAGGCCAACTAAGAAGGTAGAGTAAGTATATATGCAATAGGACTAATCCTCTTCAGAATCTCGATTGGTCCTACAAAGAATGGAGCTAATTTTCCTTTCACTCCAAAACTCCTTTGACCTTTTTCAGGGGAAATCTTCAACAATACCTGTTCACCCACTACAAACACTTACAGTGTATGATGATGATCAAAATAACTTTTTTGATGATCTTGGGCTTTTGTCAAATTTTGTTTAATCTGTTTAATCTTTTATGTATAATCCGCAATAACTTCTGGCCCCAACAACTGTTATTCCCCAACTTCATACTAGCAAGTTGGAGATCTGCATGGTCGACCATATAAAGATTCATATGGTGCCATGACAATACTAGCATCATAGTTGTTATTATAAACAAACTCACACAAAGATAAATATTCGCTCCAAGTCCCACCAAACTCCAATATACACGATTTGAGAATATCCTCTAACATCTAAATCACCCTCTTAGTTTGACCATCGGTCTGTATGTGAAAAATCGAGAGTGCCTAACCTGCCAAAATCTCGATGTAAACTATGGATCTCTATCCGACAGAATAGAAATAGGTACCCCCTGTAATCTTACAATCTTTCAAATTACAACTTGCTTAGTTGGTCTATCGAGTATCTGGTGTTCATCGGAAGAAAATGCGTATACTTAGTCAACCAATCAACAATAACCCAAATGGCATCATATCTACCCTGAGATTTAGGCAGTCCTGTAATGAAATCTATAGTAATATATTTCCAATTTCCACTCTCGAATGGGTAAGGGTTGCATCTGACCTCCAGGTCTTTGATGCTCAGCTTTTAATTGTTGGCACACACTACATTTCTGCACATATTCAGCTATATCTTTCTTCATCCCATGCCACCAAGCTGTCCTCTTCATATCATGGTAAATTTCAGTAGACCCTGGATGAATAATATATTGAGATCTATGTGCCTTTTCTAGTAATGCTACCCTTAACTTTCTATCAATAGGTATCCATAACCTTCCTTGATAACGTAACATACCATCAGAGTCTCTCTGCCAATCAACTTTATCTACACTGTTAGCCAAGTCTCATACATTGTTAAATTAGGATCATGCTGCTGTAACTCTTTGATCTTCTAAATATGAGAGTTTGTCAACTAAATATGCATCTGAGTACAAATATCGAAATGTGAATCTATGAAGAGAATACTCATCATAGTCATACTTTCCAAAAGCTATCATTCCTGGGCCATTTAGAAAGCTACGACATTAGTCTCCACTCATTTTCTACTTAGTGCATCTACTACAACATTGGCCTTCCCAAGATGATACTCCAAAGTGAAGTTATAATCCTTTAGGAATTCCAACCATCTACTCTGCCTCATATTTAGCTCTTTCTTATCAAACAGATATTTCAGACTCTTATGATCAGAATATAGTGTGAATTTTTCTCCATATACATAATGTTTCCACAATTTCAACACAAAAACTAATGTTGCTAACTCTAGATCATGCACAAGATAATTTTTCTCATGCACCTTTAGCTGTCTAAATACATAAGCAGTCCCTCGACCTTCCTACATCAACACACCTCCAAACTTGTTAGTGATGCATCTATATATATTATTAATTCCTTTCTAGGCTATGGAAGTACTAACATAGGAGCAATAATCAACTTTTTCTATAATTCCATGAAAACATCTTCACGTGCTGAGGTCTACACAAATGGTACATTCTTCCGAATCCACTTGGTGAATGGAACAGCTAATCTAGAGAAGTCATCTACAAACTTTATATAATACCCAGCTAGACTTAGAAAACTACAAATCTCGGTCACTTTAGTTGGTCTTGGCCAATTGATAATAGCCTCAATCATAGCAAAATCAACTAAAATACCCTCTGCACTTACTATATGAACCAAAAATTTTACCTCATTTAACCAAAACTTACATTTGCTAAAATTGGCATACAATCTATGCTATCTCAAGGTCTTCAATGTAATATAGAGATGTTGTTCATGATCTTCCCGAGTCTTGGAATATATGAGGATATCATCAATAAACACAATAATGAAATAATCACGATATTGTTTAAATACCCTTTGCGTTAAATCCTTAAACATGAAAGGACCATTAGTTAATCCAAAAGGCATCACAAGAAATTCATAATGACCATATCTTGTTTTGAAAGCAGTCTTTGGCACATCTTCTTCTCAAACCCTTAACTGATGGTACCCAGATCTCAAATCAATCTTAGAAAAGAATTTGGCACCATTCAGCTAATCAAATAAATCATCAATGCGAGGCAAAGGATATTTATTCTTTATAGTCACCTCATTCAGCTGATGATAATCAATATACAATCATAATCTTCCATCCTTCTTCTTAACAAATAGTACAGGTGCTCCACAAGGTGACATATTTAGGTTAATAAACCCTTTAGTCATCAACTCATCTAGCTGCACTTTAAGTTCTTGCAACTCTTTTGGTGCAATTTGATATGGGGGAATGGAAATAGGCTTAGTACTAGACATCAATTCAATAATAAAATCTATCTCCCATTTAGGTGGTAACCTCGGCAAATCCTCTAGAAACTCATTAGGGTAGTCACAAGTTACATGAATATCAACTAGCTAGATGCCTTTTGCCTTTTCCACCATTGAACAAATACCAACCAACATGCTTACTTCATCAGTAGCCATACGACCTCGAGTGGGAAGTTGTGAAGATGTCATACCTCTATACACAAATGAGGGTTGACGTGGTATCTAAAAGACTACTCTTTTAGAAAAGTAGTCAACACATGCATGATAGGCCGCTAACCAGTCCATGCCTAGAATGACATCAAATTCTAGAAATTTCAAAACTCTAAGACTCACAATCATTTCATGATTGTAATATTTTACCACACAATTTTCACACACCATATTTGGATATATTCGTTCCCCAGTGTTGGACTCAACATCAAAGGTGTGCTAGTCCTAACATGTGACAAATGCAGTTTATCTACCATATGTCCAGTAATAAAGGATAAAGTTAATCCAACATCTATCAAAACATATAGAGGAGTGTTACAGATATTGATAATACCTTCAATGAGTTGTTGGCTGGAGCTAGGATCGGGCTCTGTTATTGTTCTAGCTTGTTCACATATCCCTGCTATAGTTCCACCTCCCTAAAGAGTGAAGATATCTCGGGTGCAGATTGTGGGCACCGAAAAACTCAATGTCCTAACATCCCACACCTAAAGCAAATAAATGGTGGTTTACCTGATCCAAAAGTAGAAGATGCAACTTGAGACCCTATGCCTCCTATTGCCATATAAGGTCTACTCCCAGTCTATTGTTGTGGTCTCCTTGGCTGTGGTACAACTCTCCCTGCCATATGTGATGCTGGTGGTGGTGTCAGTCCTATCACAACTGGAGTTGCAGATGCCTCCATTCTACTACCCTGACCACTATATTCGGGCTTCGTATTGGGTACTAGCCTTTTCTTCTGAAAATATGGC
This sequence comes from Tinospora cordifolia, assembly GCA_030144865.1. NCBI lineage: Eukaryota > Viridiplantae > Streptophyta > Magnoliopsida > Ranunculales > Menispermaceae > Tinospora > Tinospora cordifolia. The sequence goes on from JAJIYU010015209.1 coordinate 11,363, forward strand.
CTCCCTACTGCAGATGAAGTTATTTGTCCTATTGGTGCACTCTGTGTGGTTGGCGATGTTACCGTCATCCATATAGTAGCGATTTTCCTCATCTTGGCACTAGCTTGGGCAGTCTCAAAATCTCCACTTGTTTGGTGGCTTGCCCGCATGTCTGTACCCTTACTAATGCAAACCCCTCACAGATGCGATCACAATACTTGTCTCTAATTTGCTGCATCCGAAGCTCGTTTATGGCTACCATCTCCAAAGCAAATAAAGCTAATCGATTGAGCTCTTGCTCATACTCCCTTACTGTCATAATTTCTTGAGTGAGATGCATAAATTCATTTCTTTTCTTATCTTTCTGACATCTATGGTAGAACTCATCATAAAATAACTCTTTGAACTTAGTCCATGTCCTAACCTCAACACCTCTAGTTGCCATTCGTCTTCACCAGTCAACTGCTTTATCAACCAATTTGAATTAAGAAAGTTTCACCTTTTATTCATCTAAAACTTGCATATCTTCAAAGATAGTTTCCATCCTATTCATCTACCTTTCTACAGTTTCAAAATCAAGCCATCCTAAAAGCTTCGTAGGACCCCTATGCTTGAAAGCTTTCATTACATTCTCATACCTATCTTTCTCAACATTAGGACCCACAGGTGCTACCACCTCAACATGAACTTGAATAGGATTAGCAACTGATTCAGTTCTACATCTCACAAGAGCACTCATACTACTTTGTTCCCCTTCTGCTGACACATTATGTGGAACTAGTTTGTTACCCTGCATCTATGCTAGTAGAGTAGCTAGTAGTGCCTATTACTATTATTGTGAGGCAAGTATAGCTTCTAGTGTCTGATTCAACTTTTCATTAGGATCCATGCTATCTTGCTTATTTATTTATTTTTCTTTTAGCTCTAAGATTTACAAGCAAATAGAGCTTCATCAAGATCAAAATCCAGGATACTTGTTAGCCTAAAATATCTATCGATATAAATACTTATGTAAGCAAATATAACATCTTATAAAACTTTTATCTTTTTAAAGCTTTTAATAACCTAGGGCTTTGATACCAACATTATCACAGCCAAGGGGCCCACCGTGACGATATCGTCCCCCTTAGACACACTCAACACATGTGGGGTTTTCTCAAAAGGCCTCATTATGTGAAACACTCGCCCCACCCAACTTAGCCTGGGAACCTCTCCTCCACACAATCGATGTGGGACTAAGTACACTCCGCCAGGGATTGGTTTCCCTACCATAGGAGGCATTTGGTGCCACAGATGCACAATAGGGTGTGGCCCCAAAGTGTAACACCCCAACCCCCACGTTCTTTAATTTGCGAGTTGGACATAACCACCATTCCTTTTGACGGTGGACTTAACCAATTGGCGGGTCGGGCCGGTGTTACTTTACAAGCGACACACACTTGACTTTCTATTTTTCAATACCAC